>JAQJVL010003546.1:0-59023 GCA_035578905.1 Stictocephala bisonia | reverse complement strand
TACCTATCATCTATTATATGTGTTTAAATAATAAAAATAATAGCTGAGAGAGTAAAGAGTAAAATATGTGAGGAGTAAAAACAAGCCTAGTATTTTAGCATTGTAGTTGAATCTACTCCTGACATATCTCGCATTTTAAATGGAAATTGAAGAAGTAAAGAAGGGCTTATTTCCTACTACTATTCATTAGATACTAAATGGCATGTAAATTTTTTTTTATTTAAATACAATTACACCAAAATTTTTCATATGTTATCCATTTTTAATTATTCCCTTTTATTATAAATTGAGTATTTTAGGATAATATGGACAAATAAATGATACCAGGTAACTCTCTTTAAAGAGAGTGCTGTCAGTCCACTTGTTTGTTTTGTTTTATTTTGTTGGAGCTCCTAAATTTTATTGAATTTGAGAGGCAATTTAAAAAAAAATTACTTTTATAAAATTTTATATTAAATTAGCCAGTGCAAGAAATTCTACAATAGTAAGTAATTAGTTTAGCATTAGCATTAAAGAAGAAATAACTATTAATAATTTTGATAAATATATTCAAGCAAAATCCATTTACTAGCATAAGGTACAGACAAATAACACAAGCTGAACTTTGGACTGTAGATAGGAAGTCAGTGAGTGAGCTGAACACCTGTGCCAATCTATGCCTATGAAACTGAATATTGGCAATCCACTTTGCTACTCCAATAAGGTTTGATAAACTTGAGAGAGAGACTATAGGTGACTTTCAACTTACAGATGGCGTTTGCTAACATTGTTGATTTAGCCTTGGTTCATCATTTAAATGCACTCTTCAGAGCAGTTAATTGAATCACTCACAAGTCAATTAACTATTGGAATAATTAATGTTTTATGTTAATTTAAGAACTAAGATACTATTAGAATCTGAAAAATTTAAGTTTTTGCATGTTTATGAACTTTTCAACAAACAAAAATATTAACTTTAAAACCCCATGATATAAAACTGATGATTTTATTTACATAACTTTTGACATAGTGAATCTGACAAAAACTGCAGATACATATAAATAATGGCACAGACACACAATGCTACATTTGAATCGGGCAATATAGTGTTTGCTAAACTGAAAGGTCACCCTTTTTGGCCGGCAAAGGTGATGTCTATTGTTCCCACAGACAACTGTAAAAGCTCAGTGTACAATGTTCACTTTTTTGGGGACTGTACAGTGGCGGAAATTAAACAAAATAATATGGTTCCTTACTATGAAAATAAATTAATTTGTGGACAATCTAAAACTGAAAATATTAGAAATAAAGTCTTTAACCAAGCCTTGAAGGAAGCTGAAATAGCCTACAAGGGTAGTATAGTTTTGAGTCAAAATGCTGACAGTTTTAAAATAAATTTTTTTTAAATTGATTAAGTGAGACTAAATTAGACCATATTTCCCAGAGTAAAATAAAAATAGCTGATTTGAGTACGGAAAAAATACTTCATAAGGTTACAAAGCCATGATCAGGAATAAGTTGACGTAGAGACCTCCCTCTCCTTAGCTGCAGAGGTTGGTAATACCTTGTTATCTGAAAATTCCCTACTTAGTCAAGAAGTAAACATTCTCAAAAATTAAAACTCAAACTAATTAACAGTTTAAAAAAAGAGAACACAGAAATGCTAATACAATCTGAAACGGAAATGAGAAATAAGGAAGAAAGTATATTTGCAGTACTTGACAAAAATAATCTAGAGCATGAGCTAATTTATGTGTAAAGGAAGTTAGATATAGAGTTTAAAAGAATATTTAGTTATAAATAATGAACAAGAAATAATTATTTTAAAGAACAGATCAAATCTAGATGCAAAAATTTTGAATTTGGATGAGTAAATTAGGAAAAACAGCAGTGAACATGACAAAAAAAATCTGATCATATCACTTATGATTTAGACTTGACTAAAACATGGAATAGGAGAAGGTGGATTGATGATACTGCAATTAATACATATTTCACAGCTATAACGCGAAGTGTTATAGTGAAGATCTTTTGTTTCTAGGACCTTCAGTAATACTTACAATTAGATGCAGCCCCCTTGATGATGCTCTTGAATGTTAAAACTAACAAATTATCTAAATTGTAAATACATTTTTCTATGTGTAAGCCATTGCTTTGATCCTCTAAAAGAAGACAGCGGTTCCCATTAGAGTTTGTTGTTCTTGATAAGGAACAATAACATGGCTTACCATTGTGATTCTATGATCTCTCTAAATAAAAAATCAGCACACATTGTCACTAGCAAATTTGGAATTGGCCCCAAACAAGTAATTGAAATGCCTTGTCTGCAGCAGAAACAATCTTTTAAATGTGTTAAACATATGTTGACAAATGTCAATTACATAGCACACCATTTTTGTCATAAAAAAGTAAAAGTTCCCTTTATTGACTGGTTCTCAGGAATGAATACTATGGGTACAGTTTCATCAAAAGCATTAGGATAAAAAAAAAGAATAAATGGCAACTAGTACAGACAAAAAAACAAGAAGTTGTAAACAAAATAAATAAAGGCCCTAACAATGCCATAACCAAAAATAGATTTGAAGTCCTGGGTTCTAAAGATTGTGATAACCTAGAAGAGGCTCAGCGAAACTCATATAAACATAAAAATAAGCAGACACCAAAAGATGTTATAAAAAGAAAGCTAAGTAGTCGTACTCATGTGACATTATCTCCTAATCTAGCTGAGTTCACATAATTAATTCCATTAGACCAAACATCTAGATTGGAAGTGACAGTCAGGGAAGGGGTCTTGGTGTGTACTTGGAGCTGCTAACTAATGACAATTTTAACATATTTAACCGTTGCCAGCCTGAAGCAACAATAGGAATTATTATGGAATCTCTGATAAGCTCTCCTAATTTTGAATCGTTCAAATAATGCGACTGTAAAGTTATTATAGGAGGAACTAACAATATTTCTCAGTCTACAATCTATAATAAAGCTTAACTCCTAAAAAAAATTTCAGAAGATTTAAACAAAAAGATTTCATATTTTGAGCACACAAACATTATCATATCCACAATTCCATACAGGTATAACCTACATGAACAAAACCCAGAAAACAGTTTAATTAGTGATATAAACCTAAATATTGGGAAACTGGTTCGTACCCAAAATCTTGTTTACCTGCTGGATCTTCATTTCCTGAAGAGATGTTATCATACCTCTCATGGATTACACATCAACAAAAAAAGAAAAAGTTTTTTTCTTGTGAAATAATGAAAATGGCTAAAAACCTACAAGTAAATGGAAGCACAATAAAACTAGATCAAATAGCAGTAACAATGGATTCAAAGGTTATTAAAAACACCAAACCAGAAACGACATCAAGAAAAACCAAAGACTTGGTCACTTCCATTGAAGTTCATGAGGAGAATATGGTTGACATAATAAACAAATACAAAAACGATTCCACTGTTGCTTTTGCGCATTGTACATCTGGTGACTTTAAAGACCAAAGACAGATGTCAGCTGGAGTCACTGTTACCTATAGAAGAGAATTTGTCCGACCAAGCTATGCAGATTGCCTCAATGAGTACCTGACATTACAACAACCTGAGGGCCAAGCTGGTATTTATGGAATGGTAATAAAACCTACTTATTCCAGCAAGCAAACACATCAGACCTATGATACAGTTTTCCATCATCTAAAATAAGACTTTGGAAAGATGCACAGTCTCATCTATGGAGGAGTTTCCGCCGCTATGTATGACAAGGCCTACTGGTGGCAGCTCGACTACATCTACTGATGCGAATGAGAGTGTGGTTCGTAGTCAGAGCCACAGTGAGTTAGTGCCTAGGTTTTTAGTAGTGACTTCCCTGCAAAGGGATCACTTGTAGCTTTAGCACAGTGCAAAATGGTCCACTTATTAATAAATTTAGTAGCAATCATGTTACCAATAAAATGGAATAAAGTTGTTAATAGTAGCTTAAAAATATTTCATCAAAATATTAATTCTTTAACTTCTAAAATTGATCCACTGGAAATAGCTATTGCTGAAATTGGTCCTGATGTCTTAATTCTTACTGAGCATAAAATGAAAGAACATCAAATAAGCAGGCTTAATATATTAAATTATAAAATTTACACTTACTATGCTAGAACAGTATATATGGGAGAGGAGTAGTAATTTTAGGGAAAATTTCTATAAGGGGAAGATAAATTATAAGTCCTTCGATTAAGAGGTTACTGAGTGATCAAGTTTTTTAACTTTGTCTAACTGAAATTTGTAATTGGTGGAATATACAAGTCACCAATTAGTGTAAATATAAAATTATTCTTAGCTAAATTAAACACTGTTCTTAGTATTATGATCTTAGTATTATTTTATACACATGATATAAATATAAATACTTTGTTGAAAGATTCTTCTGTGACTGAATTTAAACAGCTACTTAAACAATACAATATGAGATATCTAATTAATTACTCAACCAGGATAACTGCAAACACCCAATCTGCAATTGATAATGTCATAACTAATATTGATCAGTCTCAAATTAAGGTTGAGTGTATTAGTACACTATTATCGGATCATGAAAGCCAATTGATTAGAATATTTGAAAATTCATCTATGGATAAGCAGTCTTCAAAATATTTATTTAAATTTCCTAGAATTTTTCTCATGAAAACATGGAAAGTTTTAATAGAGGTATAACATTAAAAACATGAACACAATTGTATACAGCTCCTGACAAACTAAAATATGACATTTTTATTTATATCTTCTTACAATATTTTAATGCTCATTTTCCAATTGTTAAGACCAGACAACACTTAGATAAAAAAACATGATTTACAGATGAACCAAAGTTTGAACAAAATTGTTTAATCAATGAAAACAATGCTGCCCGTAGAAGTAAATCTCAATTAAACATTGACCAAGTTAAACATAAATGCAATAGTTTCAAAAATAAGCTAACACAAGAAAAGAAAACATGGAATTATGGAAACAAAATAGAAAAATCCAAAAATTACCAGCGAGCTACTTGGAACATCATAAATTCTGAGATAGGAAATACAAAATCTAATAGTAATAATATATGCCTTAAATATAATGATTTAATGGTAATTGAACCTAGAGAAGTAAGTGAATATTTTTATGATTATTATATTAATGTAATTAAAGATAAGCTAAATTCTGATAAAGCTCAAACTCATGCATTTTTTAAAAAATCTCAACAAATAAAAGGCGTTATTTTTTTAATGTAAATTGCCCAATAGACATGACATTATAGATATGATAAGTAGTCTGAAGAATAGCACTGGTTATGATGATATTCCTGTGCCAGTTATAAAATGTGTAATTAAATGTATAGCCAACCCACTATTGCACCTTGTCAATATATCTTTTTTTATCTGGAAACTTTCCTGAAAAAATAAAAAATAACAAAAATCAAGCCAATTTTTTAAAAAAGGAAGCCAATTGGATGTAACTAATTATTGACCGCTGGCACTATCACCAGTAATATAAAAAATATTTGAGCATTCTATGGATAATCAGTTGGTTAATTATCTTGAAATTAACCGTTTGCTTGATAATATATAGCATGGTTTTAGGAAAAACAAATCTGTAGTCACAGCTACCACTGATTTTTTAGAATCTGTTTATAGAGGGAATAAGGTTGTAGGAGTTTTTGATAGTGTTTGTCACTCTAAGTTACTATGTAAACTGGCATTGCTTGGTATTCATGGTAAGAAACACAATTGGTTCAAAACATACCTACAAAATAGGCAGCAGTTTGTGGAGGTGATTCACTTTACTAACAAAAACAATTGCTTAACCAAACACTCTTCAACAACAAAATAAATAACAATGAGAGTGCCACAGGGTTCAATATTAGGGCCACTGCTGTTTCTGTTGTATTTAAAGGGTATCCCAGAACCAGAGGACATAATTTTGTACGCTGACGATGCAACTCTAAGAGTTAGGGCATCCTCTAACAAAGAAGTAGAAATACTGTATCTGCTTTTCTTAAACTGTCCAATTTAGGTCAATTTTCCCAAGGAAACAGTTTAATTTTAAATCCTGATAAAACTAGTTATATAGAATTTAAAACAAAGCAAAGCAAAAAAATATAATCCAAAATTTTGTAATAGGCCAGTTTCCCATAGCTAAAGTCGATAATGTAACATTTTTGGGTCTAACATTAGATAGCACGCTTTCTTGGGATGAACACATTCACACAAGATCATTTCAAATCAAATAAAAAATTCTTTATTAAAATCATGTACATAGGTACATTTAAATAGTGTCTTAATGAAAATACCTAACATAACTATTAATTCCTTGAGTTTTTTTTTAATTTATCAATATTATTTTCATACTTGATGTTATCGGGAAAATTTTTTTTTAATTTGACCCCAATACGTTGGTTTTTTTTCGTAAAATTATAATCTGTGTTGACCTGACAGATACCGCAGCAGTTATGACTGATCTTCCAGACCTAAAACCATGCTGCATATCATCCAACAAATTTTGCTAAGTGAATTTTGGTCTTTATCCTTTGTGCAGAATGTCTAGGCTATGTACGCATGAAGCTCTTAAATCTATATATTTCTCCCTCATTCATTCGCACATTATTTTTGGCATTTCTCTGTATGGATCAACAACAATAAAAAATTAGATTAATAAAACAAAAAAAGCAATACATATCATTTTAGGTCTGAAATGGAATCAATATGTAAAAAAACATTTTACCGACTTAAAAATCATGACAATTTATAGTGCATACATTTATGAAACAATATTATCTGTAAAAAATCGTCTAAATAATAAGGCATTGTTTGGAGACAATCACAATTATGGTACCAGGCATAGAAATGACATAGCAGTGGCCCGCCATAATCTGCAGTTTTACTGCAGAAAGCCAATGTATATAGGAAGCAGATTCTTTAATCAGCTTCCAAACTATATAAAGACTGTGCAAAATGACAAATCATTTAAACTAAAGCTGAAGGAATACTTGATTAACTTACCGTTGTATTCCTTCTCAGATTTTAATGAAGGTGGATAATGACTATATAGTGAATTTTATATTTACTATTATTTAGTTTTTGTGTATTTTTACTTAATTTTTTAATGATCTTTTATAATGGTATTATTACTACTTGACTACTGATAATATATATATATATATATATATATATATATATATATATATATATATATATATATATATATATATATATATATATATTATACTGACGCCATTCATGTACAAAGATGTATACAATGAATAAAGAAGTTTCTGATTATGGCACAAACTTACTCCCTTTCCCTTTTTTATGTCAGATTGTTTCAAAAATGAAAATTAAAGGATGTAAAAACACACCTAAATATAAATAGATGTTTCATTAATTACATTTCTAAGGAATGTATAAACAAAATACTCATTTAATTAATAAAAGTATGGAAAAAATAATCTTCAAAACAGCTGTTCCATTAATCACATAGCCAGATTTCATGTAAACAACTTTCAACATGAATTGTGACTTCAGGCCTTCTGCCTCCAGCAGACAACTTAATGGGGTGGTAGTAAAATATTTTTAATTGTAATTTGCATCTTTACTGAAAATTTAATCAAAATCATAAAAAAAGCTTGAAAAATTGCATTTTAAAATGTTTTTATCCGTAAAAAAAGTTTTATAACTAAAAAAATAGTCAAGTTAGAGACATGCAGTGTTTACTAAAATATTTAAAGTTATAATTTACATCTTAACTGAAAATTTAATTAAAATCGTTGGAACTATTTTTGAGAAAATTCTATTTTTATATGTTTTTTGCATATAAAAATAAAAAAACTAGTTTGAAAAAAGTGAAAAAAATGGTCTGAAGATATTGGCTAAATACACCTACAATACCAAATTTCATAAAAATGTATCCATCCGTTTGGTCTTTAGCAAATTGCACATACACACAGACAGACACCAAAATTGCTTATGAAAACACCACTTTTTTGGGTTCAGCTTACTCTTACTCCTATGGCCACTCAAACCCAAGAAGGGTTTTAGCCTCGCCAACCAGCCGCCTCCACTCCTGTCTATCGTGAGCCATCTCCATGTCCGCTCCTATCTTCAGCTGGTCACCCCTGACTTGATCATTTGGCAAGTTTGTCCACACAATCATTGTGGCTGATACCGCAATGGGATGGGATCCATTTTTTACAAAATTTTTTTACTTCGGAGCATATTTCCTATAATGTCGACTGTCAAGTAAAAGTCCTTCTGCATTCTTACCATCTTGTACAGTAGTATTGACCCCCCCCACCCGCCCATACACGTACAATAGTATTGACCCACCCAGCCGGCCATACACGTACAATAGTATTGACAGACCCAGCCGCCCATACACGCACAGTAGTATTGACCCCCACCCCCCACCCATACAAATACAATAGTATTATCCAACCCAGCTGCCCGTACACGCACAGTAGTATTGACCCCCACCCACCCATACACATACAATAGTATTGACCCACCCAGCCGCCCATACACGTACAATAGTATTGACCCACCCAGCCGGCCATACACGTACAATAGTATTGACAGACCCAGCCGCCCATACACACACAGTAGTATTGACCCCCCCCCACCCATACAAGTATTGTTTTAAAGATTCATTGTTTTAAATAATCTTTTATGGGTTTTGTACTTTTTAATGAAAGAAAAAACACGATAGAATAATAGAGTATCCATCAAATTGTAATTGTTTTGAAAAGGTAGCACATTACAGACGCTAAATGACAAAACAAATATGGCACATTCAAGGCAATAAACAATGCACATTCAGACCAAAATTCGTCTTACGTAACTTACATCTTGTTAGACTTACCGTGACCCTTGGCCTGGGTGTGAAGAGAATAATACTAGGAGTAGAAGGGAGGGCAGTCCCATCACTATTGTACCCCTCCACGATGTGACTGATCTCTTAGTTTCCATATTGCCCGTTGAGCTGCACTTGCATCACCTCAGTGTAGAAAATTATTCCGTTTTGTTTCCTTTGTTATTTGTTTACATTTATTATTACGGCAAATTAGAAAGATCATTTTCATTTATAATTTGAGCTAAAACCTCTTATTGCTAAATTAAACAACCTATGCTGTCTTAGTAAATCCTCAGAAAATTTGCTAATTTGCTTATAAATAAATTATAATAAGATCAATATATCTAAACAAATAAATACAAAATAAATTTAATCACATCATTTATTAATAATTAATACTAACTGTAACAAAAATCAATAAAAACTACTAAAGTAAAAAGAGTCAACGATCACATAAAATAAAACATTTTAAATTGCACTAGTGGAAGAACAAAAAATAATAACAAGGTTGTTAGGTTATAAACAGCAATTTAAATAACATATGATTTTATTTTCCATCTAGCACGCACTGGCTCGACAGTCCTCCCCATCCTTTAAATGACAGTTAGTCTACTACGCATTGCCTTACAAAGTGCCAAGGTAAGCCTTGCGGGTTATACCAGCCGCATCAGACTACTGGTTGTCGGATTAGAGAGACGACTGTAACAACAAATTGACCTAATAGTTCAGTTCATTAACAACGAGACGCAGTAACCAAGCAAAGGGATGTAAAGAATTCAAATTTTAAAATAAAACATACATAGCTTTATTGATTATTAACATTATTTATCTGTTGTATAATCACTCTGCATTTGTTTTTGAGCACTTTGACTGCTTCCAGAAATAATTCATCAGGCTTCAAAGCTCCTACAGATTCTATTGTGACTGAAAATAGCAAAATAAATTTGTTAGGAACATATGTTCCCCATAAAATCAATTCTATATTAAATTTAAGTTCACTTAAATTTTAAAATTCTTCTTAAAATAAATATCTGAGCAGTTACACTTATTATTTTGTGGAAAGTATATATGTAGCTGATAATATATTATACTCATAACCTTGAGTCATTGGGAACTAACATATTTCCCAACACATCATAAAAAGTCATATTTCATCAACTGTAAGTAAAGGCAGTATTTGTTCACGATTGAGAGTAAAATTCAAACCAGTGTTGGGATTCTTTAAAGTCTTTGCTATCTTCTCTTGTAATGATTAAAACACATTAATTAATGGCACTTTTAGATATTACCAAAGCAAAATAAACACAATTTGAACAGTACAAAAGAAAACATCATAGGACAATTTTAAAACATATATCAACAAACAAACTATCTATGATATTAGAACAGTAAACAAAGAAATTGATTTTTTTTAATCCATTCCTAAAATCAATTGTAATTGAAGATCTATCTATATAAAAAAAAAAAAAAAAAAAAAAAGTGTAGGATTAAGGTTCATTTAAGACATACTAGAAAAATGAATAAAGATATACCAATAGTGTGAAGATTCATTAGAGTTTTCATTTTAAAACCAATAAACAGATTTTAATATGAGGAAATTGATGTTCTCATCAATGCCCCACACTAATCAACACATGATAATATAAGTGTTTTCAAAGACATGAGATTCTACACGTAAAACTAACAGAAACTACCGAGTTAATGAATAACTGTATTAATTATTACTGGCCAATGACAGAAAGTCATTTGATTGGTATATCAACAATCCCTACACCTCTCTTGTGTGGTGAAACAGACTGAACTGGTAGTCCCTCACTATTGTTCAGTACAAGAGGTCAACTGTAAGTTACAGAAATGAGAATGTGTTACACTTCTAATAATAATATTGATGGCACATCTTGTAACATCGATTCTAATTTCAGCTGTTACTTCATTACAAATCACCTTTTTCCAAGAAGTAGCAGGCATCTTAGCAAAGTAAATTACTGAAAAAGGAGTAGTGGGAAGTCTTACAATAATTTTTTAGCTGAGGCTTTCTCGTCTTCAGTTCTCTATTTTTAGGTTGACTTGTTCTTATAATGAAGAACCTAACCTAGTCCTGAAGTAAATATCTTTTAACTATAATAATAGGGGAAAAGATCTTGCCTGCACCTATAATTACCACGTAATATATTAGCAAGTAGCAAGTGAGAGTGAAACAAACTAAACTAACTAATCTTCATTAGTTCCTCACTAACACAAGACTTTAATCTTTTTAACAAAAAACAGACCCTTGATAACTTTGTAATAATATTATTTGAGTATTCATCTCATGTAAGGTTTTTATCAAAAAAGGCTCCTAAAAGTTTTACCAATTGAACTGTTGTATTATTTAAATAGATATTTCTTAAGGAAAATAGTATTTGTTCTATGTTCGCTCAACTGTAGAAAAGAACGTTGAGTTTATTCTCCGTCATCCACTCTAATGGAACTGTATGTCAATGATTGCTTCAAGAAAATGAAGACAATTATATAACATCAACTCAGTTCGCTGTAGTGTAATGGTGAGTAAGAAACTCTCACCTATTTACACCTGATGAGACGAAAACAACATCGAAACAGCACATATGGAGACCATCTGGTCCACGTACCAACATCCTTTCGGTGTGGCCAATGCATAGCGACCAACTGTTGTCAGCTGGTGCCTTAGCAAGCACTAAATGGGGCGCTATTACTTTTGTTAAAGTAGAGTAACCCGTAGACACTGTGTCAGGCGGAATGTGTAATAATTGATGTCTTAGCAACCAATGGTTGAGGTTCGCCCTCACATGGTAGCGAGTAACAACCATTGGTCGCTAAGACATCAATTATTACACATGATTCGCAGTTTTCCGCCTGACACAGTGTCTACGGGTTACTCTGCTTTAACAAAAGTAATAGCGCCCCATTTAGTGCTTGCTAAGGCACCAGCTGACAACAGTTGGTCGCTATGCATTGGCCACACCGAAAGGATGTTGGTACGTGGACCAGATGGTCTCCATGTGTGCTGTTTCGACGTTGTTTTCGTCTCATCAGGTGTAAATAGGTGAGAGTTTCTTACTCACCATTACACTAAAGCGAACTGAGTTGATGTCATATAATTGTCTTCATTTTCTTGAAGCAATCATTGACATACAGTTCCATTAGAGTGGATGACGGAGAATAAACTCAACGTTCTTAAACTTACTCCACTACTAAGATCTTCGGACTAACAACTAGTCCATCTCGATTCAACTGTAGAAAGTTTGATTCAAACCATAAATTTGCAGATTGTATTGCCATCACCCGTCTTGAGGAATACATCAAGTAAACATTCAAGTTATTGAATCTCACTTGTCCTCATTATTGTGGTCCTCTGCAGGTGAATCATCAGATTTGTTGAATTTTACATCCCCTGAAGAAAATTCAATTGAAGCATGTTTTTTATGGATGGTGTACGTTTTTCATATAAAAACGTATTCTACATTAAAATGGCTGCTAGCTCACATGGTAGTGAATGCTGAGAAATGGTTGCTATTTATTGTTTGCATAATTATTCATCTTATTAGACTTAATTCTGACAACCTGCAACGTATTACATGCAATCAAACGTATCCATACAGTGGTACTGACCCACCCACCCAAATATGTACAGTGATACTGACCCACCCACCCATACGTGTACAGTGGTATTGACCCACCCAAACACGTACAGTGCTACTACCCCCCCCCCCCCCACCCATAAACGTATGGTGGTAATGAGCAGTGGTACACAGCAAATATTCCTCTTTGCTATTCGTCTTGTTTAGTTCTTAAGCATTGTTTAAATTATATTGTCAATATAAACAACATTGTTAATGAGGGATGCTGCCCTTGCAATAATACTCACAAGTTATGTGGCAACCAATACTTACAGATGAAATGGTCCTTTGATCTACCTAAAATAACCGAATCCTTCAGATCATTGAACCTAAACACATTTCTGCTGCATGTGTCGTATCTTGGGTTGTCCACTTGAGCAATTTTTTGACCTAGAAACAAAATTGTTTACAAAATAACCCTAAACGAAAAAATTGCTTAACATGATTTTTTATAAGACCCCTATAATTTAACTACATATCAAATAGTATTAATGTGTCTGCCATTCTGTTGTACTTTTGTTTCATGTCCTACATACATAGTAAAGAGCACTGCACATTTTTTCAATTTTAGTCTAAATAGCTACAAAGAAAATTTTGATAAACTGAGCAAAATACATCTAAATACATATAATAAGATTCTGTTTAAGTAAATGTTGTTATATTCCTGTAACTAAGAATAAAAAAAATAAATAAAAAAACAACAACTTGATACTTTATTCTAAAGTAGTCATAAACGTAAACTAAATGGGGTGTAGAGGAGAGAGAATGTTTACTTCTCCCCACACAGTTCCCTCCAGCGGCAGTGAGCTGCAAGGTACAGTCACGTACAAAACATATTAAATCAATGATGGTTAAAACAAACTTAACTAAGGTTAGTGAAACTGACAATTACTCTAGCATTTCAAAACCACTAAGAATACTTCATTAATAAAATAACACAATAGCAGATCCTATGTAAACACTATGGCAAGTGGTATCGTTATTGTAATGAAAGATACATGCTTCTAGTAGTGAATGAACTAAAAACATATGACAGTGCATGGTGGGGGACAAATCCTGTTGCACATACACTGTTCGCAAGCCATTTACCATGAGTTGGATACTACCAAGGGGTTTTTTTTTAAATTTATATTGACATTTTTTGTAACATCATTAACTATGTTTATGATACTCTTGATATTTTAAGGGTTGACTAAACCAAAGGACAACATTCTTTTTATTTACAACTAAAGTTCATCTGTAGTGAATGTGCTTTTCTAACTACAGTGGAGTCCCAGTAATCTGAAATAATTGGGACCGAGCCCATTTAGGATCCGAATTTTTTGGATTAAACAGATTTTCTTAAAACACTCTCTTAGTAAAAAATATCATAAATAATATGCCTATCAGTACTTAAGTTTTGGACAAAGTAAGAGCCCATGATAATAAGAAGGGATAATGAACGCTTTAATAGAAGAATACATTCATCTGAGACTTACGACCAAACACAGTTTTTTAAGACAAAAAGTTGGAGTCACTGGAGGAAATTGATCCAGAGCCTAGCACTACTTGATGCCAATGTATTTGCCGCTAGGCCACACAATCAGCTGACGGAAGTTGTGTGCATATTTCTGGCGTTCTCAAGCTACTTAAGACAGAACTGGTCTCAAGTCCCACTATCTATCTTGCATAAAAGTTTGAACTCGTATTTACATACAGTTTTTGTTTTTTTCCTCAGTTTTGTTTTTTCCATACCGTACCGCTGTGTTCTAAGTTTTAGTTGTGAACTTATTTTATTGTTGTTATATATACTATAATAGAATAGAATATAGAATAGAATATATTTTTTATTTCCTTCATTTTTTACAAATACAAAATAGAATACAAATGGGAAATTCTGTCATCGATTTCATGTATATGATGACAGCGCAGGTTAAACAAATACTCAAACTTTCACTTGACAGTCTATAATAACAAGTTCAAAGTAGCGGTCCATTGCAGCGTGTCAACAAAGGCAATAGCTTGCAATATCATATCATATGCAACAAAGGCAATAAGCAATAGCTTAACATAGAGATAACAGCAAATACGCACGTGCACTCACACACACAGGTAGGCTGAGTAGTATAATTGGTGTTCATTTCAAATTTGAGTGACTTATCACTAACACCTTACACATAATTTATATAATAATACGTAGTTTATACATAAACATAATTAAAATAGAAATAATACAATACCAATATACACATACTATAGTACAGTGAATATATATTATATGAAGATTATCTAATATGATAGTGCACATATATACACATACACTATATGTTTCTTAATACAGTATGATAATACAAATGGGCGGCTGATGTACATTTACTTGCAAAATACGTTCCTAAGGGAACTTACAAAAGGATACTATGACTAAGGGTTTTCACGTTTATTACTTAATATAAATGTGAACAGCAGTTAACCCACACAGCTGCGTTTTATCTGACACTATTGCTACGTAGAGCAACACCCCACTTCGACCCCAGTGGATACCATGTTTTTAAGATGCTGACTTAATTTAGCTTCGAGGAAGAGTTCTTCTTTAAAGCAAAAAAATGTAACTGAGTTTTCAAACCAAAGTAACGTTTGAAAAATTTATTAACAGTTAAGTACTCGAAATAATATATAAAGAGTAGTGGCATTATATAATGCTGTGACCTTATAGTAACTGCATTTTTATTTTCCCCAAATCTTTTGCTAATTTCTGTTTCAAATGAAACAGATTTTTGCTTTACCAAAGTTCGGATTAGTGGGACTCTATTGTATAATGCGACCGCCAACAAAAAGAAGTGCACCGTGGATGCCTGTCATGCATCCGTCTCGCGCAGTAATGATAACAGATCCTCAAGAAATTGCTTTAAATATGTGGAGGTAACATAATGTCATATTATAAAATATTTAACAGCTGATATATTAACTCCATGACCTTAAATGACTTGTGCTAACACCCACTCTTAAAGAACTCACAGTATACGTTATCTCATGATGTGGCATTTAAAGAGTTCTTAAAAATAATCTTAGTTTGTTTTATATAATTTATTACTATTAATTGTTACATTATGTCTACCTATTATTTTACTTATCATCATACTTGCAAACTGTACGTATTTGATTCAGAAACGTGGCTGTTGTATAAACAGAACTATTAATGTAATCAGCAGTCACAGCTGAGAAATACTATTTATTGGTAAGAATAATACAACAAATTAATAATGTATATAAAGAATAATAAGCATGTATATATTACGACGTAAATACTTTAATTTACCTTGGCCGTTGTCTACCAGCTTAATGACTCCAGGCGAGAAACAAGACTGCAGCCTCTGAGCTAGTTCACCTTCCACCTCTTGAGTCAGCTGTATAGTGGGGAGAAGTCGGTATGAGGCTGTGGCTAGAAAAACATTTATAATTTCTTTAAATTTAGACTGAATTTTGACGTTTAATTATCCTAAAAACTAACCTCTTTCATGGTAATACCCTTGATTGAATACACCTACAATAGATATCTCATCTAGTAAGAAATATTTGTGCCTTTGGTTAGTTAGTGAGGTCTGCTACCACAGCTGATTTAAAGTGCATTATATTTACATGGAACTACACTAGCGTTCCTAAACAGTTGATAATTTGAGACAAAATTTAACATTGGATGAGAAATCTATTTGTGTATAAATTAATGGTAATACATGGATATTAATCAGTACGTTTAAATTCTTGTGCAGAAGCATGCTTTAATTTTTATTGTTCACTTTATAGTGTTAAAGAAAGTTATTCTAAATTGTTAATATTATTACTTACTTCAAATCTATACTAACTGATATCCATAACAAGTAGCCTAAATGATTGTGAATTTTTGCAAAGAGCTATCTGCAAACAATATTAAAGTCTGCATACAACAGAGCCTTATTAATTTCCATATTTAAAGAATCCGGACAAAATGGTCTCCACAAGTTAGAAAGAAGAAGAAGATTTACAAAATCAGGCTTATACAACTTTACAGAATGTGTAAAAGACATAAAATGAAATTTAAATAATACAAATTCATCCCAAAAAAACTTTGATATATTTTTTTCTCTGTTCAAATTAAACTTCGACAGTCACTTTCCGTTAAAAACAATAAAAACAAAAACCTTAACAAATTCGAAATGCACAAACAAAAATTGGATTACAACCGGAATTCGTATCTCAAGTAGGTGTAAACGAGAATTGCATACTTTAGCAAAAACTTCAAAAGATCAAATATTTTTAAATTATGTAAAGTTGTACAAAAAAATCTTTAGAAAGATCTGTGGTACTGCCAAAAGAATTGCAAATAGTAAATATATAGCAAATGCTGAAAATAAAAATAAAGCAGCTTGGAATGTAGTCAAGTCTGTATTATGATTACAACAAAATGTGACAAATGTAGGATTTGAACAGGTTAACTTTATGGATGAGGAAATTACCAATGGAAATGAAATTGCTTGTAAATTTAATGAAATGTTCATCAATGTTGGATGTAAATCAAACAACTTAATTTCAATAGAAGCTGCTAGGAAGTTTCTAACAAAACGGGAAGAAGTGTCAAACCATAAATTTGAATTTAGTTTTGTTACAATAATCAGATAAATGGAGTAATAGCAAATTTAAAAAACAAAAAATCAGTTGGGTGGGATGAGATTCCTGTGCAGGTTCTGAAAAATACTGCAGGTTATATTTCACAGCCTTTGACGTTTCTAATCAATCAGTGCTTCTATGAGGGAGTTTTCCCAAGTCAATTAAAATATGCAAACGTAATACCAATCCATAAAAAATACAATAAAAATAACCCCGATAATTATAGGCCTGTGTCAGTATTATCAGTTCTATCAAAAGTATTTGAAAAAGTTGCTCTCGATCAGTTAAGTACATTTCTCAACAATAATAATATAATTTGTAAAAATCAGTATGGTTTTCGACCGGGGTATAGTACAATTGATGCAGCCACAGAATTAATCAACCATATTACAGAGGGGCTGGACAAGTCTAAGAGCACCGCAGGTGTTTTTTGTGACTTGTCAAAAGCATTTGACTGTGTTAATCATGACATTCTAATTGAGAAACTGAAATTTTATGGAATCAACAATGGAGCTCTAAATTGGTTAAAATCATACCTGACAAATAGAAAACAACGAGTCATTATAAACAAAACAGATGGTAAATATATGTCAGATTGGAATGAGAATATAAATGGAGTTCCCCAAGGTTCGCTGCTAGGCCCATTATTATTCATTCTATACATCAATGATTTACCTTTAAATATTAACCATGCTGAAGTATTTTTATATGCAGATGACACCTCAATTCTATTGAAATGTTCAAATGATAATGAATTAAAGAAAGCAGTGGAAAGAGGTTTACATGAAATAAAGCAGTGGTTTGATATAAATGGACTTAAATTAAATAAGGAAAAAACTGAAATAATAAAATTTCAAACACAACATAACAAATTCCCTTTTAGTAATTCCATTACCATCGATAACAACATCATAACTATCAAAGACATGGTGAAGTTTTTGGGGTTAATCATTGATCAAAACGTCACATGGAGACCCCTAATAGAAGCACTGAGTAAAAGATTAAGTTCCTTATGTTTCCAAATGTATATTCTGAGAGGAACTGTGGAGCTGAGTGTTAGAATGACAGTGTATCATGCTTGCTTTGGTTCCCTGCTCCAGTATGGTCTTGAACTATGGGGCAGCTCAACCGATATTCTTAAGATTTTTAAAATTCAGAAGACATACATTCGAACAATGCTTTTTATGGACCATAACCAATCATGCAGATCTGTATTCAAAGAACTGAATGTTCTAACACTTCCTTCCATGTATATTTTCAAATGTTTATTATTTGTACATAAAAATAAAGATTTAATTTTAAATAAACAGCACAGCCATATTTACAACACAAGATTCAGAGAACAACTCCAATATCCAATTCATAGGCTAAAACTATTTGAAAATTTCCCTCATTACATTGGTCTAAAGTATTACAATAAAATTCCGTCTAATCTAAAAATCCTAAATATTATTAAGTTTAAAAAAATTGTTAAAAACTTCCTGATTCAGAAAGAATATTATGATGTAGAAGAGTTTTTAACCCTCCAAGTGCTGATTGTTTTTTCCCAAGTGCTAAGCTATTTTGGCAATCCCGTGCATACATTAGATTTAATTTATTTACTATGTAAACTCTTTTATCAAACTAAGACTTAATATATATCATTTTTTACAGGAAATTATGTAGAACAACATAAAAATAGTATAAATCACTTAATTTTTTTTCAAATCAGTTTATAGGCTATTTTGTCTAAAAGTTGATTTTTTTAATTTTTTATTTTCATTTAGCGCCTATTTTTAGCACACTTTCATAATTTACACTATATATATATATATATATATATATATATATATATATATATATATATAATATATACAAAATATTCCTTGTTCAATTATGATCAAAATAATACCAAACACTTTCACTTTTCTTCAAAAGGAAAAATATCAAAGGACAAAATATAAAAGTTGGCACTGTAAAAAAATTAGCTCTTTTGGAGCATAACTGTCAGTGGAAAAAATGTTCATGTATTTGTAGCAAACTTTATCAATGTTCACTATTCAATGTCAGTATTATTTGTTTTATTTTTATTTACTTTACTAAAGTTACATTGTTTCTTTCAGAAGTTATCTATTTATAATATTTACAACTAAAAAGAAAATTACTCGGAGTCACTAGTAATATCACTATTACACTCATCTAAAGCCCCTCTAATAGCACTTGAATCACTTGGTTCACTCATTGCTGATATTATGAACTCTAAATACTTCTAAATATCTCAATTCACATCTAAAATAATATGTAAACAACAACACAATACAAACACCTGACGGAACGAACTGAATGTGAGTACCGCCAACGCCTGCTAGACTGATCCAATCAAAACATCTGTATTATCGACTAGCCTACTCGGTTAAAATATCTAAGAAATGCATCGATAGTTAGTTATTTCGATAGACATTTTATTCCCGAGTAATACTATATGAAATACATTACGATACGATAAGAATTAACGATGGTGCATTTGTTTTACCGGACCAATGTTTTAATCATCTCGATCGAGACGATAGCACTGGAAAAGAAAACAAATCGTCTCGATCGAGATAATTAGCATTTGGAGGGTTAAGTGATAACTCTTTGATCATTGATATGTAATTTTAGAATAAGTTTGAGGATAGTTTTAGTTTTTTAGGACATTGACTCTTCACCTGTTTACTTACAAATAAAATTTTGTAAAATTATGTAAACGTTATGTGAAATAAAATAAAATAAAAAAAAAAAATAAAATTACAAAATGTGCTGTTGATATTGAAAAAAAATCATTAAACTTTGCAGAACCAAATGTTTTATTACAAACAGGATAGTATTTGCTCTTATTTATTAGTGCAGCTCGTGGTTTTTTTTTATTTTTTTTTTATTTATGCAACACCTTTTGTTCTTTGAAACATAAGATATAGTTGTTTTACCTTCATAATCTCTAGTTATTTATCTTTTTCATTCACAGCGTTGACTATGAAGGCTGAATTCATAATAATACGATGCATGTTTTTAAAGTAACTACTCTTTTGGAATCTTGCCATTGGAATGTTGTGATTGGCGTTTGGCGCGCTGTGTACCACTATCTGTTGGCAAGCCACAACTGCCATTTTACGAATCCATTCATTAGTATTTAAGGTTGCTTATGAGTTTTTAAAATGCCTCCTCCGATTGAAAATGCCACCAACTGTGAAGAATGGGCCGTGTAAGTTTTCTTAATGCTTAGGGCGTGAAAGCAGCTGACATTCATTGTGAGATCTGTCATAGAGAAAATTTGGTTTAAAATATCGATACCCTCACGATTCTAATGTTGTAGAAATATGAGTAAACTGGCTTAGCTTTTGTTTTTGTTATTCTTGCTAAACATTTGTTTTTGTGATTCTCCGTTAGCATTTTGCAAACCAGCGTAAGCGTAACTCTCGAGACTTCAAATTTTCTGGCACAGTTTCATAAATCATACTTGTTGACACTCACTACATAACAATGCAGTTGTAAAGCATTGTTTTATCTGAATCTTTAAAGAACGATTTGCATCGAGTCATCAATTATGAGTGAAGGTTGCCCACGTCTTTTGTCATCATGCACATTCCTACAGCCATCTTTAAAAGGCTGATAAGATGGTACCGATCTAATCCATGTCATCCCATCACTCAATCTGTTTTCTCCATAAACTTCACTCATCTGATGAATGTCAGCTGCTTTCACACCTTTAGCGTTATGAAAACTTATCAAAACGCATACTTTACAGTCAGCGGCATTTTCATTCGGAGAAGGAATTTTTAGCACTCATAAGTAACATTAAATACAGTAAAATGGATTCGTAATGGTAACTGTAGCTTACCAACAGAAAGTGGTACATAGCGCACATGCGCCGAACACCAACTATAGCGCTACAACGGCGGGATTCCAAAATAGTAGTTACTTTTTTTTTTAAATCTCGTACATTGGTAAAGTTTACCTGGTATTGGTTTCTATTACACCATTTTGTTAAATCTATCACTACTTTCCAGTGTGCAACACTTGCTCTTGAAATGTGAACGTAAATTTTAAACATTATTTGAAATAGTCTGAATGGGCAGACTGAAGGCTTCATGCACCGTTAATAAAATGGTTACTTGACGTCATCATTTACTGTTAAAGAAAATCGGGAATGCATGAATACTTAGGATGAATAACTAGAAAACTACTTATCTAAAATACAATGGCTAAATAAGTAGATTGCACCAGGATGTCTTTAAATTTTAATTATGAACTGCAAATAGGGAAAATATGTTACAAATGTTAAAGTAATTGCTATAAGAATAGGTGATGGTTATTGCAGACTACTAGAGGAAATACATGTTCTGGTTCTTGAACAGAAAGGTGAGGCAAAGAGAAATAATAATATTTATATTAATAGAATTAGATATGATTTAAAATTATTCTTAAATCTATTTGACTTAAAATACACAAAAATTGTAATTATTAGTCGAAAATCCATAAAAATTAATGTTGGTGATGTTGGCATTACCTACAGGTGAGAATTTAGCATGATCCTTTCCCACGCCTTTTACAGCCAGCAGCTGGAGATTTAGTTCCTGGCCAGGTCGCATTTTAGCAATTAGAATGTCATCATGTATCGGTCCAACTTCGTGGCTCTTGAATAGATCACTCTGATTGCCAATAGGAATCCACTTTATCTGTTTACTGTAAACTGAGCGGTAAAAATACGATAATCAATCCATAGTATATGAAATCTAATGTATCACGCACATTGATAAATTCAATAATAACCACTGAACCAATCAGGTATCCTTCAGACTTCTTGAAAAGTTCCCATTTCCTGATTTCATACAACATTTACCTGATCACAAATCGACTTCATTTGAATACATATATTAAATTCAAACAATGCTAATATAAACTCTTTAAAATACCAGAACATGTGGGCTATACAACCACAGATAAATTTTACAAACTTAATGTTTAAATGCTACACTACTCCTATACTGTAATTATTGACTTTACTGTAAACTAGATTCACAAACTGAATAAATAAATGAATAAATGAATAAATGAATTTATTCCATCATAATCAGTACAAAGTTATAATAATAAAACAACCCGGAATTGACTGACCACTTTTACGAGTAGTGTGGTCAGTATAGGTAACAAAATAAAACAGGTTTCTTGTCAGAGTCCAGATTATAGTAGCATGTTATCAGCCGGGCTGCTCTCCGTGGCGTCTACACCTAACACTGATAAGGCACATAACAGGACCTGCTATGCAAGACCGTACCTTCACTGCAATTCACAACTGATGCACTTCACTACAATACTAATAAACACAAACAATTCACTTCAGCCTAGTATAAAAATATTTACAATTTCTTATTTCAATTATTACAATATTTTACCAAAAATAAAACCAAAATACATAATACCATTACAATACAACTATAAAACACAAATAAACAGAGAACACATCTTCATTTTTAACTGTAGAATAAGTTACAATTTTCATTTAGTAATAGAAAAGCTTTTAAATTACTACAAAATTTTCTAACGTTAACTGAAATTTTAATTTCATAAGGCAATTTGTTGAAACATTTTGGACCATTATACAGAAATGAATGCTTCAATACGGACTTGTTAATCTTAGGAGTTCTAAACATTCTCCGGACTATGCTTCTGGTACCGTAATTTAGGTCCGTTGTACCCAAATTACCACTTTTAGTGTAAAAAAGTCTGAGGACTTTAAAAACAAACAAATGTTGTAATGGTAATATTTTCAATTGAACGAAAATCGGAAATGAGCTGTCTCGTATTCTCTTGTGTGTAATTATTCTCATAAAATGATTCTGCACCACTCTTAATCTCTCTATTAAATATTTAAAAGTCCCACCCCAGCACACAACTCCATACTGAGGTCTTGAATTTACTAGAGCAAAGTACAGAGTTCTTAACAAACTTTCATCACAGAAATTTCGCAAAAAATAAAATTTTCTCGTAATCGCTTTAAGTTTGTTTTGCAGTACAGTTATGTGCTTCTCCCATGACAATTTTGAATCAAAAATTACTCCAAGATATTTGAAATTTTCTTCTTTTGTTATATATTTACAATTACATAGATCTTCCATATTTTTCGCACAGTTAATCTCATGAAATTTAAAGTCGCGGTTAAAGCTAAAATCTTTAAAATCAAAATTCACATACTTCGTTTTATCAACATTTACTGACATTTTGTTCAATTCACACCATCGTTTCAAAATAAAAAGATCTTGATCAATTTGGTTCCAAATGGTTTGTGCATGTGTTTGGGAATAGAAAAAAGCTATGTCATCAGCGAAAGCACTTGCCTTCCCATTAAAATTCTGCTCTAATAAATCATTAATAAAAATCAGAAACAGAGTAGCAGAGATGACACTGCCCTGCGGCACACCTGTTGTGACTGGCAGCGGTGCGCTGACAGATTGTCCAACTCGCACTCGCTGTTCCCGCCCAGTGAGGAAGCTACGGAACCAGCTCAAGGCTACGCCCCGCACTCCCACCGCCTCCAATTTTAGTAATAGAATTTTGTGGTCTACCAAATCAAACGCCTTTTTAAAGCCTATAAATAGACCTGTAGATTTTTTACCGTCATTTAAGCTGGAATATATCATATCTGTAACATTAATAAGGGCATCCTCAGTTGATCTACCCTCCCTGAAGCCATACTGATTCATACTAAAAAACTGTATACTATTTAGATAACCGAGTAATCTTATTTTCATTAATTTCTCGAATATTTTGGAAAATACTGAGAGCAAACTAATAGGGCGGAGATTGTCCAATTTTATAGATGTATTCTTTTTGTAAATTGGCACAACTACACTTGATTTTAATTGTTTTGGAAATTTACCTGTAGAGAAGCTTAAATTTATAAGCTTAGCAAGAACAGGAGATATTACGTGAGCAATGTGTTTGATCAATGCTACACTAACGTTATCAAAACCTGATGACTTTTTATTTTTTAAATTTTTAATGATTGTTAATACTTCATTTTCGTTCGTTGGAAGGATAAAAAAGGAAGACAGGCTTGGTGTTAAATTGAGTTCATTGACTGCATTTGACGATTGGCTAGACTGTACTTCGATAAGGTAATTGTTAATTGTGTCGGCTACTGCATACGAATCAGATAAGATCACTCCGTTATCTAATTCTATTTTGTCAACAGATTTCTTAGAATTTGACCCACTCAGATTATTTACAATTTTCCATTGAAGAGATGAATCTCCTTTTGCTTCATTAATTTTTTTAGAATAATAATTATTTTTCGTCTCGTTAATTTCTATTTTTAATCTACTACAGTATCTATTGTAAAATTCAGAAAAGCTTCTATCATACGGTCTATTTTTATAAATTTTATACAATTTGTGTTTTCTTTTTATTTTATCTAGTAACTTGGTGTTAATCCAAGGACTGATTAACCTAGCTTTCTGAAGTTTACAAAACCTCAAATTTTGACATTTTTTGCAATTATCAATTATATTACTTAATATACTCAAAAAATAACTGAAATTTGTACTAACATTACCTGATGCATAACATACACTCCAATTTACAGAACTTATTTTTAACATCACCTTTTCAAAATCAACAATGGCAGCAACACTAGTTTTGTTCTGGATATTGCAATTATTACTAGACTGATTTTGTAATTGGTTAAAATCTATTCTTAAGCCTAACATACAATGATCTGTCAAACCTATGTCGAAAACTGCACTCTTAAATATGGAAGTATTACGGTGCCTAATAAAAATGTGATCTATACAAGTTTGGGAATTAGTAGTTATTCTAGTTGGGGAGTCTATAAACTGAACAAAACCATTACTGTTTAACATACTTAAATAACTATGTGAACTTGGCGTATTGTCAATTATATTAATGTTAACATCTCCAATAAGGATAGTACTGTTAGGAATGGATTCTAACTTATTACCTAATTCCACAACAAAATCATTTTCAGAATAACTGTGCAATCTATAAATACAAAAGATATTAAAAAACAATTCCTGATATTTGATTTTTAAAAGTAAAGTATCAGCTGTGGTACAATTTAAATTTAAATTTAACACAGTAATATCGGCTAAAACATAACATAAAATTCCTCCTGATCTAAAGTTATTATTACAGCAGTGGAAAACATTGTACCCCGGAATGTTATAAAGTTCAACTTCGTCACTGCCAATCCATATTTCGCTCATGATTATAAAACTTATCCGATGTTTGATTTGATTTAAAACCAGCAAAAAACTATCAAAATTTTGTCGCATACTTCTTATGTTCGCATAGATTAAATTTTGGCTTAAATTATTCTGTGAAATAAAAAAACTATTGAAATCTATCTGATCTGAGTTTATTGTTGTTTGCATATAATTATAGTAGGTAATTTAATATAACGAACATGCCTAGGTATTTTAAGATGTGACTTACAGGTCTAACTGAGAACTTACAGGTCTAACTGAGTTTTTCCATGTCCTCATAAGTGTTGATCTTTTTCACTGGCTGACCCTCGGCTTTCCTGGCGAAGAATTTTCCGTCCCGGCACCAGACGAATTTGTAGTCGAGTTCTCTTCCCTTCTGTTTGAGCTTGGACAGGAACTGCTTATTTTCCGGCGAGAGATGGTCGTTGACAAACACACGTTGAGCTGGGAAGTGCTGGTTGATATCTCGAGCTGTCAGATTCTTCTTCTGCCGGAACTTTGCTATCCACTGCTCCTTGATCCACCTGGCCGTGAACTGGACGATAACAGATGGTTCCCAGATGTTTCTGTATGACGGTACACGGTGTGCAGCGGCGATGTCCGTCTTCTTCACCTCTACTCCAAGGGCCACTCCCACATCCGTCAACACGTCAGTGATGTTCTCCCCTCTCAACTCCGGAACACCGCTGATTTCAATGTTATTCACCCTCGTGTATTGTTCCAGTTTCCGCATCCTCTCTCGTAGTCCCACAACTTCATTGGTTAAAGCCTGGTTACTCGCCTTCAGCGCCTGATTTTCACTCTGTACTTCTGCAAGTTTCTTCTTAATGTCCTCCATCAATACGTTAGAGGCGTCCAACATGTTGGAAACATACTGCACAGATGTTGAAAGATCGGCTATTTCAGCCTTAAAAGAAGACATTTCACTAAACACGTCCTTTTTTAAGCCTTCCATTACCTTGACAAGGAAGTCCTTCGTGATGGGATCAGACGTTGACACATTCGACTTCACACTTCCATGATTAGATGTTTTACCCCTACATGAAACACATCTCCAGTCCTTGGTAGATCGCTTTATTTTTTCCTCGCTTTCGTTTTTAACACAGTGAAGATGAAAACAAATTTCACATACAGTGCACTTTATGCTGCTAGTATCACTACATTCGTTTCCGCAGACGCCACAGAGTGCCATTTCACAATAAATTAATAAAAACCACTATTCGACAAACTGAAACACGCACAGCGCGTATAGAACTCGAGCACGTGGTGAGTGACCTTGAGTAGAAACGAGCACTGAACGGAGAGCTGTTGTCGGCTCGGCTGACTGAGCTGGACTGAACTGGGGGCTAAGCTGAGCTCCCCCAAGATGTGCGCTTTCCAGATGTTTTTCGTAACATTTATTGTTTTCCATACAGTAGCAGGGTGTCCAGTAAACTACCTTAAGGTGATCATTTTTCAAACTGCCAAGGCACCACTGGAAGTTAACTTCCCCCCAAGCCTTATAATGCAATTTTACTGTCAGCGGGCCAAAACATGATTTTCTTTTTCAACTGTAGTTCATGTTTTTTATTGTAATGACTTATAGTGAACACTATATGATTATTAAAGCCCCGTTTTAGTAGACAATAAGTTGATATTAAGAATTTTTAATGTAAAAGCATCAAGAATGACATTTAAAATTCCACTTGCTTATCAATAAAGTACAAAAATACTCAATTTTT
Organism: Stictocephala bisonia; assembly: GCA_035578905.1. Classification (NCBI taxonomy): domain Eukaryota; kingdom Metazoa; phylum Arthropoda; class Insecta; order Hemiptera; family Membracidae; genus Stictocephala; species Stictocephala bisonia. Next base: position 31,958 of record JAQJVL010003546.1, on the reverse strand, counting down.
TACAAAAACATTGTATATATGGTCCACAAGAATAGGTCTTCACCTATCAAATAACACTTCGTGTTACAATATTATTATCATACAGATCAAATTGTTGAAATAAAAACGATATTTTTAGCGTTTTTCAAGGATGGAAACAGCCATCTTAAATAAACTCCTTGACTTTTTCCTGACTTTTCTCTGAATTCATACAAAATTTCCATGACCCTAAATTCACATATAGTAAACCTTGTTTATCCGGACCCGAATTATCCAGATTCCGGTTTATACGCATCAGCTGACCGATCCGATGGACGATGAATATGTGTTTTCTAAAGTTGTTACACCAATGAAGAAACATTAAATGTCGTTCTCTCATGGTAGTGCCGGCGATAAACTCATCACAGCCGCGTTGCTAGCGTAGTATCATAGACATGCACACGTACGGGCATGGTTTCTGGTACACAGCAAACTGTATGTACTGGTAATAGCTGACAGGTACGGTAGTTGGGTTAAATATTGTTGATTTATTATATATTCATGCAATAGCATTTTCGAAAAGATCCTTGTACTAAATCAAAAGTGATTGTAAAATTAGATACATTTTACATTTTAAGAAATGGAAAACAACTTTAAACTTGAGCGTTGTAGATAATTGTTTGCTTATATAATTGTGACTTTGGAATAGAAATTTGGAGGCCTGTAAATTTTAAAATGGAAAAATATAATTTTCTGTGAGTTAATACTGTGTGCAGAGATAACACTTTTAAGCTAAACTTTAATAAAAGTATAATTCAAACAAGATTTTTTTACCATCCATTAATTACATACCATTTTTACATTGGTGGAACTTCGTAACTGAGAAAAAGTTTCCTTCCTGTTGGAAAATTTCATCTAAAAGTGTTTTGATGAATTAAAACGTCTTCACATAAATATTTTTGTAAGTTTATAATTTTACAAGCTCAAAGCGATATTTTGATACTGAAAAAGCCTCCTTTACACCTTTATGAAACTAATGTGACATGTATATACATTCAAATTACTTTTCTTGGTTAGAAACTGTTAAAATGAAGCTATGTTCTATATAACAAAGTTCACCGTGCTAATCTTACAGGAAATGTTTGATTATTTACTGCTTAATACTATCCCTAATTATTGGAAATGTAATTTTTCTTGGGTAGAAATAGTATATCTACTATGTTCAACCAACATTTCAAACTGTTTGCCATTTGAACAGAAAAGTTTTTCTTTTTGTCTCAATAAAAATGATAGTATTTTTAGAGACTAGAAACAAACATTAGTTATTCTGGCAATTTTAGTTAGAAGTTATGTTTTATATCCAGATGTATGGAGAAATTGATCAGATTTTCGTAATAACACCAGGAAATCGTAAATTAATTAACGTATGAATTACTTACCATTATGGTTTACGTAAAGATCGTCCACCCTGTTGGACTCCTTCCCAGCATGCGTATTTCGAGTACATTTTATTTTTAATTCAAACTTTAGTGTGTCTTGGTCTGTGGGTTCTGCATCAGCTGAAAATATACCAGGTTTTCATGTAAAATGCAACGTTTCTGTAGAATAGTAAATGCCATTTTCATACCCATCATGTTTATCATCAGAGTCAAGACTAAGACAAAATATTAGGAGAACAATAATGCTATATTCAAATTTGGCCAAGTTCCATGTTATTTTAGTTCAACACTGATGAGAAATCAAATTTTTCTTTATATAACGCGATTCCATAAACATTGACAAAATTAAAAATATAATGCCATTATTGTGTCCCAAAATATCAAATGGCTTAGATTAACCCTTCGCACACTGAAATTATTTTAACCTATTTTAAAGTAATATGTGTTATGTAAAAAAAATAATTTTAATGAAATGTGAAGTTAATTTTTTTAAAGTTTTAGGAACATAACAAATATATAAATTTATATTTCAAGTTAAAATTATAATTTTGAACGCTATTTTATTTAGATATACAATTATAATGGAAAGTACAAATAAAAATACTTTCAACATGTTAGTACCTATCATGTATGATACAATAATAACTACAAAAAATTTTGAAAACTAGAAAACAGAGAAAAAGAACAAGTATTGAAAACAATGTTCTTGAATGGAGCTACAGACAGAGGATACTATCGTTTTACGTGTGTGCAAAGGCACGAGATGGAACTGCGCCCTCTGATTGGCTGCCCCATATCTTTTCATTCATTTACGATTTACGTTTTTAATAGGCTGAGAGAGTTGGCCAAACACATGTCTAAGTTGATGCTGCACTCTAGTGGAAGTTTAAGGAACTATCATTTACACTATCGACAGAAATATTCCATTTTGGATATGTTCGTTAACCGCGTTTGAGGCAAAGTAGAGGCTGGGTGTATATTCGTTTGCCGTGTGAGAAGGGTTAAGTACTGAAAGGAAAACTACTCTTGCAAGTGATTTCATTCAGGTTTTTCAGGGTTATTTTGAATGGAATTGTCAAATCACAGTCACTGATAAGTAGAAGGTTGAAATTGCAGAGTAAGTTTGATAGACTTACACTGAAGGTTGAAATTGCAAAGCTATTTATAAAAAACTACTTTCACAAATGTTTTGTATAATTGGACGGTGATTACTTAAGTTATACGTTTATAAAGTGAAACCTTGATACGAAGAACCTCAATAGTATGAAATCCTCAATAGCATGACTTTTTTAAATCGCGTTGAACCTTTTATAACACTCAATGTTAAAAGTACCTTTATAACACTAATTTTTAAGGACCAACTAACTTAATAATATGTACTTTGTTTCATTTTTTAGGCAAATATAAATCCTTATTGCATGAATGTAAATAGTCAAACACCTCTAGACCATGAATTTGACCTTTATAAGATGAATTCCCACAGTCAAAACATCAGCGAGACAAATTTATATTTCCAATTAATTCTTGTCGGAAAAGGAAAACTTTACTTCCGTTTGTTGCAACTTCTGAAATTGCAGGTGGCATTAGACAGTACAGATTTCGTTCAGTTTAATTTGATTCTATTGTGTGTTCAGTACTGTTCAGTGCAATCGACAGCTAGCGCATCTCACAGTGAAAAAAAGGAAGTGCTGCTTTAAGTGTTGAATTTAAGAGTAAAGTGGTCAATATAGATACTGTAGTACGTAGTGCATTAAATACACCTACAATAAACGATTTGTTCTACTATACAGAATATGAAAGGGTATCTCTATACTACGAATTTTGCCTGTTTTAACCTCACTACCACGAACCACGCTATCACAAAAAACCTTGATAACACAAATATTTTTCAGTCCTCTTTAGATTCGTGGTATTAGGGTTCTACTGTATTTGTTTATAGTTGTACAAGTAATAAATCAAATCAAATTCTTTATTTACACCATAGATGTTTCAACAATTTCAATGCATGCCAAAGAAGTACAAAAACATATAAACTAAAAAGTCAATCGAAAAAAACAATCGAACAGTACAATCCATGTGAACGTGTCATATCTCAGAAAGACTCTTAAGAGTCTTCTGGGCCAGCCAACGTTTTGGTTTCCGTTTGAAGCAGTTTACATTTGAAGAATGTTTTATTTCAATCAGTAATTTATTAAATAAATTTCGACCTCGATAAAAAAATTGAGTTTCTAAATGTTTCTAAGTTGAAATTCTCTGAAATTAAAAGTAACTGATTTCTTGTGTTTATATGGTGACGTTCATTTGTGAAACGTGATTGATTTTGGAAAATAGGAATTGCTGAAAAATAAAATAAAAGTGACGGCACGGTGAAGACGTTCTCTGCCACAAATCGGCCAGACCGAGCCCACAGACAATTCTGAGGGCCTTCTTTTTGTAAAATTAAGACTATTTCTAAATTTTGCTGGCTTGTGAATCCCCAAAAAAATAATTCCATATGACTGGACAGATTCGAAAATTTCATAGTAGGAAGACAACATAATTTCCCTGGTTCCAACATAATCTACTTGCATCAAAGCATAAAAAGAGGAATTCAGCTTTCTATAAAGGTGGTCAATATGTGAGTGCCAATTTAGATTGTTTTGGATAGTGACACCTAAAAATGTTGTGCAAAACTGTGACTTTAGAACATCATTCAACAAAAAATCGATATGGTTATGCTGACTGGGTTATTGGGCAGAAAACTGTATGATTTTTTTAATTGTAGGCTATTTAGAAAAAGCTTATTTGCTTAATAGCCTAAATAATAAGTTGGATATAAAAGAAGAATCGATTAGAAGATAACATCAATGCATGTTTTCATTTTTTTTTCCCCCTAGAATCAAAGACATAGTAAAAGTGTTCATAATAAAAGTAATGAAAAATAACACCTCTACAAGATGTGCAAATGGTGAGATTAAGATGCTAAGTCCAATTTTACATTTGACCATTGATAATAAATAACTATTTGAATGTTCATTAAAAATATTATTCAATGTCAGTTAAGATAAAACGGTTTTGTATTGATTGAATATCTATCAAACTAATTATAAAAGGGCTTTATAATATCTATTTTTTATTATTTTTTAAAGTTCTTTTGTCTATTACAAACTCATAACTTTTTTTAATATTTAAATAATACTCTTAAAAAATGTCTTACAATTTCAAAGAATCAAAAAATGTTTCCGTGGATTTATTTCTATTTACAGTAGTTTCTTAAAGTTAGTTTAGGGTAAATTATTTGTTGAGGAAGACATAGGTTGTTGGACATTTGCCATCATTGCGTGAAAATTACCAATCACAACGTTTCGAAATGTCCAACAACCTATGTCTTTCTCATCTGATACTCCATCATTAACAAATTTCAAAAACAAAGTTAATTATTTGTTTGTTTTTTTTTTAATACTGTACGGTATTTCTTTACTCAAGTAACTGTTACACGTACCTCATGCAAGTAACAGGTACAAAATACCAGTTACTGAAATATTGACGCACCTCTACCTCTGCGTACCGCTCAGTCTGACAATCTGTTGAGACAGCGGAAAAATCTCAACCTGACATACAGGTCCATATATGTAGTCCACCCACCTGCCCACCTATACACGTACAGTGGAAATGACCCACCCGCCCACCCATACACGTACAGTGGAAATTACCCACCCGCCCACCTATACACGTACAGTGGTATTGACCCACCTGCCCACCCATACATGTACTGTGGTATTGACCACCCGCCCACCCACACACGTACAGTGGTATTGATTCTACCTGTACGTGTACGGGTGGGCGGGTGGTCAATACCACAGTACGTGTATGGGTGAGCGGGTGGATCAATACTACTGTACGTGTATGGGTGGGCGGGTGAGTCAATACTACTGTACGTGTATGGGTGGGCGGGTGGGTCAATACCACAGTACATGTATGGGTGGGCGGGCGGGTCAATAACACAGTACGTGTATGAGTGGGCAGGTTGGTCAATACCACTATACGTGTACGAGTGGGTGGGTGGGTCAGCACTACTGTACGTGTAAGGATGGGCGGGTGGGTCAATACCATAGTACGTGTATGAGTGGGTGGGTGGGTCAGCACTACTGTATGTGTATGAGTGGGCGGGTCGGTCAATACCACAGTACCACAGTATGGTTGGGCAGGCGGGTCAATAACACAGTATGTGTATGAGTGGGCGGGTGGGTCAATACCACTGTACGTGTATGAGTGGGTGGGTGAGTCAATACCACAGTACGTGTATGGGTGGCTGGGTCAATACCACAGTACTTGTATGAGTGGGCGGGTGGGTTTAATACTTGTTATTACTAAAATAACAACCTATTGCCCTAAAACTGGTCTCTCTCTATTGACCCACATGATTTTTTCATTGCTGAAAGCTTTAGGGTTAAGATCACAATAACTGTTTCCCATTATGTCTAGATTACAGTATATCCCAGTTATAACGCGCATTTGAGGAGATAAATACAGACGTTATAAAGCTGACTGTGGTATAAACGAACTGCATATCGTAAACAGTTATTACAGAAAACAATTAACAGTAATGTTTACGTACACTGTTTAAAGTGTCTATAATTGAACACAGTACTTAATAATCATTTTATGTTAGAGATTAGAAAATTAAAGAAAATGTGTCAGCAATGAGAAGAAAAATTCAAGCCTTAACGAAGAAAATTCAATCAAAGATATTCAGTATTGTAATTTGAAGAATAAGACACATTATAATCTACACATACAAATTTATTTTTATTTAAACTATAATATAGTACAATAAAGTTATGAAATGTACAGCACGTACTTTATTTACATGCTACTATTCTGTCTTAATATAGAACTCAATCAAAAATACTCTCCAAAAGTCACTGGCCCAAGTCATGCAAGGACGCGGAGACACGATGAACACCACTTTATACCCGATACCACAGTTCATCAGAGTGTGTTATATCGGGGAACTACTGTATATCTGTTTAAAATTAATATGTGCATTACTGGAATGCAATTTAGATGGTAGACTGTACTTGAATGGCTGGTGTCATATTGAGTTTTAGAGGATTTATTTTAGTTTAGCGGTTTTAACTGCAATAATATTTCCAAATTAAACCATGCATTTATTCATTACTAAGACGATAATGATATTCTTTTAATAAGACAACTCTTCAGATAAGGGTGAATATACGGAACAAATGAGTATAGGTGAACAAGAGTAGTTATTACTAACTAAGGTTGACTGTTCCTTAGGAAGAGCCATTTATTGATATCTCAATGGCCAGGGTAACTAAGGAGCCTACAGCTGTACTAAGTAGAATTGATCTGATTTTAACAAGCCTGGTACTCGATTCTCTTTCTGAAACAACATTCAGGCCCCGACTACCATCCAACATGGACATTCCAGCATTCTCTGGTATTGTCCACGTATTTAACCATATAAATTAAAACATAGCTTTGAACCTATACTATTTATGTCAACCGTACACCAAACTTGCCGACTTCCCGCAAAATGAGACTACAGTCCCTTTGACTAGATAGTTGTAATCTAACTGTATCTGTGTTTTATAAACAGCTATATTTTACACATTCCTTTTATTTAATATACATTAAACCAACAAATTAGATGACGCATGATGAGAACTATCCAAAAACTGTGCTGCCGCAAATAAATTAAAATCCAATTCTATTTTATCTTCAGTGAATTTTGATTATTTTATTTAACAAAGTGGTTGTTTTAAGAGTACTCATATGTCAAAATTTGAGACATGAACATTTTGTCCAATAAGGAATTAAAAAAATAGGTAACGCTTGTACTGTAAGAAAGTAATGTATTTTCACAACTTTCATTCCAGTAATTAAGTTTAGTAATTCTTAGAATTAAGAAGAAAAGCGCACAAATGGCTGTGCTACCTAATAAATTTGTAAATTAAACATAATTACTTTTGGTTGTCTTCATATATCACTTTTCTTAATATAAACTTTAACTATGTGACAAATTTGTCTAATATTTTGTAATAACAAACATATTTTTGAACCTTTCAGAAACTTGAAATAAAATTTTATTCTAAGAAGAAATGGCTAATACCACATTCAATACGTTACCTTCCGTCTTGTATTCAAAGAGACGGGGATCAGCTCTCAGCGGGATAAGTCCCATCCTGTGTGCTAGGACTTCATCTTGCAATAAACTTGTATTATTGTAGACAAGAACTTTTTCAATCGCCATACTTGGAACCTAATACAAACATGTTTAGTTAGTTTGTTAAACGTTAAAACATTACTTGTTGACCGTAAAACTAGTTAAGACAAAACCTCTTAAGGTTTTGTCTTAACTAATACTGTAAGTATGAGTAAGTCTCATACTGGAGAATATAGATTTTAATAGTCAGAACATTAATCATATATCATAGATCACCATAGTTGTTGTTATGATAAAAACCTAAAGCTTGTTCACATAAAAAATGGCAGCTTGGTTTTTCAGTAGTTAGAAACGTTATATCTCGTTTTATTTTTTTTAGTTTATAAGTTTACAATTATATTATTTAGATATTTTAATTAATTATATTATTTACAATTAAAATAATTTTTTGTTAATTTTACTGCAGTTCAATTGGAACTTAAAAATTAGTTCCAGCTGCAACCACTTCTTTAACCAAAACTGTTACTGAGGTCCAGTTTCTTCACAGCAGTACTTATATAAAAATCTAGAGCAACGAAACAATTATGCTTTTTTACTTCTTATAAAGGGTTATTTTTTACTCAAAATAACTTCCCTCGTTGCTTTGTAGTGAGTAGAGTGGGACACTCAGAATGTTGGGGATAGCGGCAATCGACGCAGGAGAAGGGGGAAGTTAACGTGACTCTCGGCCCATAGGGACCAGTTGATAGTCATCATCATGGTGTGGACAAGAGCACAGAGATCTTTTGCGGTCAAGCATGTCAAATCATCTTTGAAAGTGTTCCGCTAGATTGTTTTTTCAGTGACAGAGAGATTTCCATCTGGTAATTAGAATAAACAGAATTTTTTTAGTGAAGTAAAAACAACCCTCATGAAATTCATAACAGAACTCTTCAAAGTGAACGTGTGACTGTTTGGTACGTGTTATCAAGACATGGAATCATTGGCGCTGGGCACTCTTTTTTTTATTTATTTTTCTTATTTAAGAGGATGGCATTGTTGTTACTGTGAAATGTGAACTCAAACTGGTATGCCAATATGGTCGAAGAGTTTCTTGAACCAGCCCTACAAGAGCTGGCTTTCGAGAATGTGTGGTTCCAGCAGGACAGTGCCACAGCCTATACTGCCCGAATATCAATGAACATTTTAAAGTAAATGTTTCCTAGTCAATTCATTTCTCGGGTAGGGGAATTTATGTGGCCATCATGATCACCCGATTTAACTCCTTGTGTCTTTTTTTATGGAGTTACTTAATGGCCCAGATGTTCAAACATCACCCCAGCAGGAACCTGCAAGATCTGAAGCAAGCAAGCAATACACAAGGGAGTTCAGCGCATCGCTCAGGCTATGCTTGAGAGAGTCAACTCAAGCTTCAGAATTTGTTTGCATAAGTGTATTGATAACCAAGGCCAATACTTATCTGATATTCTTTTTTAAAGAAAGTAAGAAAAAATTCTCTTACTGTAGAATAAATTAAAATTAAATATTTTTTCAAAAAACTTTTGTTTTTTATTCAGGTTTAAAAATAGGGAGGTTATTTTGGCACCCTGTATATGTATAAAGCTGTTACAGTAGAATATCAAAATAGTTTAAAGGTTTTGATAGCTTATCTAATGTTTAAATCTGAGGATCTTTTTAGGTATTAATTGTAGGTCAAAAACAAGACATAATGTCATATTTAAAAATTCCAAATCATCTTCAGTAACCATACAGCCGCCATTTTGTATTTTTTACAATTTATTTTGTATTTATAAAACCACACAACCTATAGAGTTCATATTTGGTATACACATTAATAAGACCATTTTTTTTACTGGAATAAAAAAGTCAAAAACCTTTTTTTTAATATTTTCAAAATGGCAACACTTTCAAATTTTTAATCCTTAATAATTTTTGAAAGGTTAGGAATACAAAAAACTACACAAGTACTTTTTTTGCAAATTTTATTTGCAATCCAAAACGATAACGTTGTATGAAATCGGATGACAAACAACCGAGATTTTAGAATTTTTGTACTTAATTATTAACGCACAAATGTGTACAGCCATGGTGTCATGTCGCAAGAACCAACCACAATACATCAGCAATCTATTCTGCTTACTTTCATCCAAAATACTACAATAAAGTGTTTTTTACATTATTGTAATGAAAATACCCCTAGCAGGCAACGGGAAAAAAGTCGTAGATGATTTTCGTTGTTATAATTTTAACCTTAAGAAGTGCCCTAAAAACTAGAATTTTTGTAAAATTTATTTGTGATGCAATGCAGGTTGTAGACATAAAAGAAGTAAAATTAAAAAATCAATACCTAAAAAGATCCTCAGAGGGTTCGGGGACCCCTGTATATCACATTCTTGTAATGTTACAATAATTAATTGTAATTCAGATAGAACTTATTCTATATCAAGTTTGAATAGTTCTAAGTAATTAGAAGCACTAAAAGTTGCATCAAAATAGTTTCAGGTACAGCCCTCTTGCCAGAGAGCTGATTCTTACATATGAGACGCCAACACAACGTTGTTGGTATTTTAAGGCGAATATGAATGATTATATAAGTGATATCTTGTAAACCTAACAAATACTTATTCAAGGTTACTAAATCATTTAAAGGCTATTATTTTCCACAGTACATATATAGAAAAGAAATTGATAACTGAAAATCGTTCCTGGGCTTAAAGATTATTCTTGGGCTATTTATTATATCACTTAAAAAATGAAAAAGTAGCAAGTAAAATTGTAAAGCCCATTTTAACGAACAAGAAGCAATTATTTTAAGTGAATTTTTTGTCAACAAATAGCAGTAACCAGCAAAACTATGACAGTTTAGCAAAAATAATTTGCTCAAACAAAGAAAATCTATGTAAAAATTACTGTTAGATTGGATTAGTTATAAATAAATTACAAGAAAGTCACTATTGCCTAACTATAACTTACTAATTGAAAATAAATTCAGTCAACTAACCTCAGCCAGCAGGATTCTTCTGAAAGCGTTAACCAAAGACGTATGCATACCAATGAGATCAAACTCAATCTCATCGTTGTCATAGCGCACTATTTTCACTCTCATATTTGCTAGCTGCAACAATTAATAAAGAAAGCAAACATTGTTAAGCCTCTGAGTGTTGTGCTTTTTTCTGAAAAAGCCACAGTGTTTTTAAGGATTTCACAGACTGGCATATATACATATATATATAAATTTAGTATCTATAAATACAGAGTATTATATATAACAATGTATCCACAATCAAACTAGGGACAGGACTATACTAGTGAGTACATTACTTAAACTTGGCTCACACAACTTTTTTTGTCTTTTTTCAGTGCTTTACTGACCACGATGTACATACTAAATTTAACAAACTACAAATTTCAGAATAGCCGTTGTTTTAAAATGTATGTTCTTAAAAAAAATATCAAGTTATAACGCACTGTGCAAAATAAAAAACAAAAATATCAATGAAACCATAACAGCAACTGACTATTGCCACAGATGTTTGAGCTTTTTTCCAACAGCTGGGAAAACAAAATATCACTCTCAGCATACTTTAGTACTATAGAAAATGTCACTATCTCACTACTGGTACCATTGTTGATATGATTATATGCCGGATTTTACCGATAGTGGGTAAATAAAATGTGCATATTATAAATCTGCACGATCGTGCGGTTGGCCCTCATAATGGGACACAGATCTGTACGATTGTGTGTTTTATCACATGGAGGGTTAGTTACATTTATTTATCAAATTAATACTTTATTTCAACAAGATTTTAAATTCTTCAATAATATATTTGTAACAACAGTTTATATATAAAACTATGGAATATTGAGTCTTTAGTTTCTAGAATAAGAGTAAAATTTTAATTATAGTTCAAACAGTTTGGAAATTATTTCAATAAATAAAATTTGCAGTTGCATTTTGGCTTTCTTTTTAGTTTAATTTTTTTAAATGGATTGAACAATAGAATAATAGCAACAATAGATATTAAAGAATAGCAAAAATAGATATTAGCACTATTCTTGAAGGTGCGACGAAGAGATGCTTTGTAACTGAAGGAGGAGATTTTAACCCGTGGTAAATTTGGAAATATTAAGAAGACTTATTCAAAATCCAATCTTAATTTGCACCTATCATTTATATAAAATAATTAAACTGATGCATTGTCTAGTTTATTTAAGTTAAGTTGTACAATTTAAACAAATCATAATGTATATTATTTAAGTTGACGCAGATAGTTAACCGTAAAACCCCATATTTTGCCAAAAATAAAATACAAATGAAAGTAACCCTATTACAATTTAAGCCCTAAAACAATACTATAATTATTAATTTTTTGTTTGAATATTGTAATAAATAATTTTTTTATTTTAACAAAATATTCTGTTCATTATATTGCGAAAACATATAAGCAAAAAGTTTGTGTTGCAATTATGTAGTTTTTATTATTATTATTTTTTTTTTAATATTACAACTTTAAAGAAATTTTTTTACCCTAAACAAACTAATAGTATAAATATTAGATTTTATTTTTCATAAATAAATTTGAAACTAATAATTCATGTACAATTTATTGATTTGGTTGCTGAATAAAGGTTTATTAAAATTATATACAAGATATTCTTCTACGCTATAGTAGGTTTTTAGTGTTAGCATTGATTTGAATTCTGGAATAATTTTATTATTTGGCAATACGACAGGAATTGGTATAATTGGATAGATAGGGCATCGCAAACTTGCCTGAGAATACAAGTCCACTTATGCAGAGTAGAAGGAAACATATCAAATAGATACAACACATGACTTAAATTATTTTCAGTGCCACAACAGAGTCGTGATTTCATGGATTGTTATATTATTAGGAAGGTGATTTTAATTATGTTGGCTTTTTGAAATAATAGCTTACCACTTGCATGCCAGTGTTCGACTCTGGTCCTCTGAGAGTTTCCTGAAACAATTAAGCTTAAGTTTTATTATTTATTTGCCACTGCAGGACCTGATTTTATTTGTATTGTTAACTATTTATTAGTTTACTAAAATGGCAACCGAAACAAACATTAGATTTTTCATGCCAATAAGGGAAACTCTTTACAAAAGAGGGTATGGTGATACATTTGTACAAAAGTCATCTGCAAGCTTCTAGGAAAAAACTGCCATAAAATAGTAAGAGCAGTCAATAAATAAATTTTCTAAATCTGGCCGATTTGTGGAAAAATTAAAATTTATTAATTTAATATGATAATAATACAATTTTAAATCAACAAAAAGTAAAACAGGAAAAAATAATGAATTATTACCCCTCATATTGGCCCATATCTCTACGATCACCGTCTTATAAATGAATAATGAAATTAAGTAAGACTTGTGGACCACCATTTTGTAAATGAATGTCAATATAGCAGCTATTTGATTTCTCTCCAGTAGATCTCAGGACTTTCACTGAAGTCATTGTATCTGTAATGAGAGATTGAAAAACTTGGTCACATCCTGAAAACGTGACAAAAAGGGAAACAACTGAGAAATAACAAACACAATAAGATAGAATAGAACATTTCTTTATTGAGGTTGCCATTTTCTTTCGTTTAGTCTCTTAAATCTAACAACTCAAAAAACTTCTTAAATTTCCAAATAAATACATAGAGTTGAATGAATTACATAAATAAAATAAAATTTGTATAATGGAACACAAACACAAAACAGGTTTATAAGAATTATACAGGGCGTCCCTGGACTCTCTAAGGATCATTTTAGGTGTTGATTGTGGATCTAAAACAAGATATAATATCATATTTAAAATCACCTCGGTACCCATACAGCCGCCATTTCATATTTTATACAAATTATTTTTTAATTTTTAAAACTACTTAACCTGAAGTTCAAATTAGGTATACACATTAATAAAACCATTTTCTTACTGAAATCAAACAATCTAAAACCTTTTCAATTATTTTCAAAATGGCGACACTTTGAAATGTTTAACTTTAATTAACTTTTTAACCCTCCCAGTGTCCCATAAACAATCCTTAGGTGCTACACCTATTTCAGTGATTTAGTAGTTTTACTTTAAAATTTGCATAACATTTATTGTTTATGAAAGTAAAACATATTATATATTGTTTTGTTCATAAATAACTGTAGAATAATATGATATAACATTTATTGATATATCCTGATATACAAAAATTCAGGTCTATTTGGAATCTGAAAAAAGGTTTTACAAATAGTTTTTCAAAATGTTTGCACCCCTCACAGACTAGTCTTACATCACAGTAGCAATTTCAAAATAGCCAAATTGTAGAAAATTTAGTTTACTTGTAGAAAATATATACGCTTTTTAGAATATCGTAACAAAAAAATTGCTATGTAATGAATACGCTTTACTGTCTTACTAATCACAAGTTAGCAAATACAATGGACATCGAAAATAGCTCAAATTCAATTGTCTGTAGATTGACAGTACAACTCTTTTCATCTAGAATTACCATACAGTAGGAAGAATAGAATGTTTTACTTCAAATGGTATAATATATAGAGTAATTTGTCAAATCGTATAAGCATAAACCTAAGCAAATGTCTACCCATCTCAAATGAGATGGGTTGACGTTAAGGCAGATGCTAAACCATCTCAAATGAGACGGGTAGACACTGGGAGGGTTAAAGGTTAGGAATAAAATAAAAATCACAAGAATAACTTTATTTTGAAAATTTTATTGCAATCAAAAAAAGTAACGTTGTATGAATGATACACAACCGAAATTTCAGTATTTTTGTGTATAATCGTCATGCCATGCAAGTCAACCACAACAATACGTCAGCAATCTATTCTGATTACTTTCATCTCAAACACTACTTTAAAGTAATTTGTCACGTTATTGTGATGAAAATGCTCCCAGCAAGTAAAGGGAGAAAAGCTGCAGATGATTTTCGTTGTTATTAAATTCAAAATTAATTTTAACCATAACCCTTTGAAAAACGTTTAATTAGGAGTATTGTGAAAAACGTCCAAATTGTGCGATAAAACCCAATGTGTAACTTGGACACGATAAAAAAGTGTAATATATTATTAATTGTGAGGCTATTCTTTGTTAAACTAGTTGTTAATGTAATCAGGAAAGATAAATATTTTTATAAATAATTTGTTTAGTGTATGGTCAAAATAATGTATAATACATTAAATAATTCGTAATTCTCATGGTCATAGCAACATCATGAGTTTTTGTCAATCAGCTGTTACATTGACTTCTGTTATCTTGTTTATTTGCTACTTTACACTTCAATCTAGTCTCTATTTAAATTGTAGTAATTGTACGCCAAATATGTTAAACTGAATTATTTGTGTTTGAGGAAAACTGTGGTCAAACAAAGTGTTTCTGTAACTGTTAAGCCTATAGCAAATCATGTTTCGGTAAAGGTGTTAGCAATTAGTAATTGTGTAATGTACGCTAATCGTGATTCGCCGCGAAAGTAGTTTTACTGTTACATATTAGGGAATAATTGTCATGGACCAATAGTTTTCAAATTTGTGTTCAGTCTGAAAATTTTAAATTAAAAAATCATTTAAAATTAATGAAAAAGTAAATAATATTACTACAAGCTGTACAATTGATTATTTCATTTTTTTTAGAAAACTATTTTTTTTTTTTTTTTTTTTTTTTAGAAAACAAAATTTCCTTCAAAAAATACAAAGGCTATGTTGTGTAAATACAGGTAATTCTTTAGCAATTGCAGACAGTGTTCATTTGTTTAAGAGGTAAGAAACATGCATTTTGCATAGTTACTAAAATTACCACAGTATTTATGCAGTTTCTTGCCACCTAACAATGAAATTCTTGTTCAAATCAGGGTGTGTTTTAGTCCATTTTCAACAGAGCTGTCTAAATTAGTTTTAGTAAGGGGCTATTTCACACTGGAATTTGCAGGCCCTAATGTCGTTTCAAATTCAAAATCTTCATTGCACATTACAAAAAGTAATCCAAACATGTGCATTGTCAAATTATATAATACAAATACTGTCAGGTCCTAAAAATAGTTATTGAACTAGTGGATTAAACTGAATTATTATGCTAAAAATATCTTAAATTATAAAGCATATTGTGGGATGATTTATATTTTCCCTGTTATATGTTCCCTGAATTGTAACGTTACATGATAAAGGGTAAGAATTATTGCAAGAGTTCTAAATTATCTAGGCCGAGTTACTTACTTTCAAGAGGCTATGTTCTCTTAAAATATATTGAGTGTTCATGTTTAGTTTTGCGTAATTTATTCTGCTTTAACATCTAAAATGTCGCCTCTTATTATCCTAACCTAAAACTCATCAGGGATACATAATACACCTATCAAACCTAACCTAATATTGCGTTGTTTGTTTTGTACTGATTTTTTTTCAAATTAACCGGGATCTTGTAACTGTTGGAACGGATAACCGGAAGCCGACCTCTTGTTTGTAGCAGACTGAAGTTAGCTAACGAGATGAAATTCCACGTTCCATCTTTCGGATTTTTTTGCCGGTTGGATTAAAACCCTACCATCAAAATCAAAATCTCTTTATTTACATAATCTTCAAGATTAGTAGTTGCGTCATTTAACATAATAATACATTTCATATACAAAGGCAACAAGAACCAAAAAGTTGTACACTATGGATTGTTCTATGGCCTCCATTCAAAGAACTCGGTGACGGAGTAGAAGGGATTGTCTTGCAGCCAGGCTCACAGATCTTTTCTAAACCGCTGTTTGTCTACACTTTTGAGGGCTTCTGGTAGTGCATTCCAGATCTTCGCACCGATGTAGCTTGGTTTCTTTTCCGTTGAGGCGTGGGTATGTACTGGAAGGCATTAGTTGGTAGCATGTCTTGTGTTGTACTGGTGAATTTGTACTCCGCTTCTCACTGTTGTTGGCATTTTGATGTGAGCGTAGGAGACTACTTCTAGGATATAGAGGTTGATTACTGTCATAATTTTGAGTTCCCGGAAGGCCCCTCTACATGATGCTCTTGGTTCCAGACCTTAAGGCTTCTAACCGCTCGTTTTTGTTGCACAAGTACTCACTGCAAGTTTCCCATTGTGGTTCCACCCACACTGCAATCCCATAGCGAAGGTGAGACTCGAACAGTGTATGGTAAGCTATTTTTGCAGTATCGATGTCACTGGTGTTCTTAATTCTTTGTATTACCACAGAATATAGACAGATACAGAAGCCCCACGCAATGCTAAATTTTGAAACGCGAAATCGCTTAACTCACCGGCCAGATCATACGCGGCACTAGTAGTAAAAACCGGCCAAGTGCGGTTGCCAAACTGTGGCTGGCCGGCCAGGGAGAAATCCCTCGCTACGTCTCGTCTCCGCTCTGGTCTCAGTGGTCTCTTAACTCTATTCAACTGAAACAGTCCCGCATGTATGGAATGAGCACTGACCATTCCGAAAATTATGCATATGCGGAGTTTAATATTACTGTACATCTTTTTACTGTTAAAGCGTATACGGGTAATATGCGTATTGACATTTATAATAAACAATTTTTTTAATAGGTGCCTGTCATAAACCACCCAATTTTAGAAATTGTATTAGAAAATAAAAAGTCATGCATTTTTCTATACCAGTTTTTGTTCATCGTGTTTACTACAGTACTTCACTGACAAGTTTTGCATAACTTTGTGATGCCTAGATTTTGTACTCAAA
Organism: Stictocephala bisonia; assembly: GCA_035578905.1. Lineage (NCBI taxonomy): Eukaryota > Metazoa > Arthropoda > Insecta > Hemiptera > Membracidae > Stictocephala > Stictocephala bisonia. Next base: position 14,674 of record JAQJVL010003546.1, on the reverse strand, counting down.
TAAGTATAAGTATAAATAAATAAATAAAAGATATAGAAATAGATTTTTCCCATGTAAAGAAAATAAATAAAGTAAATTTAGTAGGCTTACTATTGTGAATGTATTTAAGAATACGATAATAAACAATTGAAAAACTAAAATTCCTTACAAGTAGCATAATCAACTACTATTAAAAATACATTATTTTATACGTTTCTTCAGGTATTCATCAGTAGGGCGTTATTTTCGTTCAATAACCTAAGTAAATTAAAAATAGATGGGGAATATACCTTAAACATAAATATTTCTTATACAAAGAACAAGTTTATCGTGGTTAAGGAGAAACTCTTAAGATATGATATCTATAAATAATATTAAAGTGAAATAACACTGACTGATCACAAATTCTCAATAACTACTAGACTTTGGACCGTTTGTATAGGCTACATATACATACTAAGAAAGGATTTTAAGGTGCAATTTGACATATGAGGTTATTTTTAACTCTTACACATTACACTTGACATAACAGTGTAATGTAACAATGTAGGCATGTAATAGAAGAAAAATAAGAAAATTACACGAGTGAGGTGACTCGAGCGTAATAAGTAGCGGTGTTGTACACACTACGCGTGCATTGGTATCCCCTAATTTCAGAATAACTGTTAAGTTCAGAATTATTACTATCATTTTATTAAAATGGGTCAAAGAGTGTTTAAAAGGAACATGAATATACTGTTTCCTTGAAAATAGACCGAAAATAATATTGGGGGCATACCGTCTGACAGTTCTAAAAACACGCCCCGATCACGTGTTCATTTTTATTTTCTGCATTCTTTTCGCCTGTAAGGCCGGTTACACACATATGCATCTCGCACGGTGCGACTAGGATTTTTCTTGCTACTAGCATGCAGCTCGAAGACCAACCTGTGTTAATCACGTGGAGCTTACACACATATGCGACTGGCACGGTGCTACTGGCATCGTGCAGCTTGTGTGCTAGTCGCATGCAGCGTGCAGCGCCACTAGGAACCGATCGGTCGGTGTTTTGGCGCTGCATGCAGCGTGCATTTTGAGTTGGCGCATGCGCAGAACAATTTACAAGCCCTGACGCTCTTGTTCCCACGGTGTACTACGTTGACAAGTGCGGAAAGTCACTTTTTGAATAGCTTGAGTTTTGTTAATAATAATTTGTAATTAAATAGTGTATGCCCCAGTTTAAATTAGCTGTTTGCTGATTATGTATTGGCTACTTTTAACATTTTGGCACCAATAAGGGTGTTAGGTATTAAGATAATTGTATACAGTTCATATATTCTATAGTTGTAAGCATTGAAGCTTGGTATTTCACATTCTCACGGAAACCAAGAGAGAGAGAGGGTTATCTGTCCTCAGAATAGGCATCACGCCACCCCGTAACTCGAGTTCTTATTGGTGGACTAGAATTACTCTCGCCTGATGCGTTGCGAGGCGTCGTTTTCGCCCCAGATCTCACGGCAGTCTCAATGTGCACACACCTCGCTCGCGTGGTCTCTCTCTCGTCTAGACCTCACGTAGACTCTCGACAGCACGGTACTCTCAACGCTTACGCACCTCTCTCGCATGTTCTCTTTCCCCAATCAACAATTAGTGTGTGTGCTTTAACTTTTAACTTTGTGCTACTCATCCAGACCTTCAAGAACTTCGTTTGTGCGGTACGTGATCGGTCTCCTGGACTTTCGAAGCGTCCGTACTTCCGCGACTACTCTTCAGTGCTCTAGGACTGTGGTCAAGGAAGGTGGACTGGATTACCATAAGTGTCTCCAACTACTCCTGCTGGACAAGTGTGCACCTAAGCTCTGTGGTGAGTTAACTCTTTTTATTCTAGCACCTCCCTATTCACTAGATTCTCACGTCTGCTCCAGAAGAGCAGTGGTCCTCCGTACTTATTAACGTTCTCTACTCACTCTCTCTTTGAACATTTTTGGGATAACTCATTCACTCAACATTTTTGCTCCTCCAAACCGGATCATTCCCCAACATTTTTGGTCCTACGGGCCGCATCATTCATCCCGTAACATTTTTGGTCAGCTCCGGGACGGATAAATTGTATCATCCGTGGACAACAGCCATTTATTTATATTTAATTAATTGTGTTAATTACAACAAAAACTCTAATCAACAAAGAGATTAATTGATCCACTATTTTCTCTCTCAATTGAATTGCTAATTTTTGAAACAAAAGAAACATTTTTTCGACTCAATTGTTTCTTTTACAATCAATCATTATTTTCTACTAATGAAACAGTTTGGCAAAGTTAAGTGTTGTGATGTACAGTTCAAGTATCTAAAACCTGTTCTCAACCCCTTGCACTAGAAATAGCCGCGCGAAGCGATCAATACCTCGACAGGAAATTCCAGCGACTCTCTCTCTCTCTCTCTAAGGTTGAAATGTCAACAACTGTCAAATAAACATTGTTGTTTGTTTACATTCTTGACTTGTATTGATTTACTTTGTATGAATTATATTATTTTTGCTCTTACTTTGTTGCACTAATACCGTAGAGTGTTCTGTATGTTTTGTATGACTGTATTAGAATAATTATTCACCCTATTTTAATAGCAATTTGGACATAGATTTTCTATTCTAACCAGGTTATATGAGATTGTTGTTTTTCTCACTTATAAAGTAACATTGAGTGTCCAGCATTAACAGTCAAATAGTAGGCTTTGTCATTAACTATCACAAAGGTATTTATTCATATTTTAATTAGTTCAATCGTAATAATTGATTTTTATCAATCAAGTAATTGTTAATGTATTTCATGTTATACACATCAGGTTGTTGTTTCTACTTTGATTTCTTTGAATGGATTATTATTGTTAGTTATTATTGATTAGTGATTATCATTTTGTCAATTTTCGTTTGAGCATTTTTGTCTAATATTGTTAAATTCAACAGGTCATAGGTTGCACTAAAAAATTATATGTTAGATATGTACTAAAACAAAATGTTTCTGTTGAATTGAAGTTCGCCACATAACTTAAACGTTTGACTACATTAACAAAAGGTATTTTTCTTAGATTTAATTTTACTTATTCTCTTTTAATGTTTTTATTATTCCTATGTCATTCATGTTATTAATTACTGTAATTTGTAAAAAAAAATTACTCTTTGAAAAATATTGTTTTTTGAAAACCTCATAAATTGTTTTGTGTCACTCTCTTTTAAACTGTGTTAATGAAAGTTGAGCCTGTATATTATTTTTTAGTTGATTAATTATCTCATATCTCAGTGTGTCCAAAATAATTAGCTTGTTTATGCCAAAAAATTTATGTTTAGGAATTTATGTTTTGGTTCATATCACTGTATTGTTGTCTCTTGTAATTAACTATCGTTTAATTATCTCACCATGCCTCCCAAAACGGGTGAATTTAACAGTTCCATCTACTCACGTGTAACTGCTCTTCTCAAAGTGCGTTTTAATAAATTGAAGGATATTTTAGAAGAATTCTCTACGCAAACTGAATCTCTAACCTCTGTACAAGTTAAACAGCTAAACGCCTTCTCTAATGAAATAAAAAAGAAAAAGGCTGATTTTGATAATAACCTTCAACGGGTTTTAGCTCTTGATTCTGACGATGGTGTGTCAGATGAAACTTTATCTTCCGACCAAGATGAAGTTGAAACTCTCTTTGCGTATTTGACAGCAATCATTGAGGTGCTTGCTCCTCCTGTCGAACCAAAAACACCTAGCTCACTGAGTGATAGCAGTAGTGTTTCACATTCTGGATCCTCTCTAGTCAGGTTACCAAAAATAGACCTGCAAAAGTTTTCTGGTGACCCACTAACGTGGACAAGTTTTATTAATCTGTTTGATACGACGATTCATCGTAATGCAAGCCTTTCCAGTGTGGCTAAGTTCCAATACTTACTCAGTGTGTTACAAGGTGATGCTTTAACATTAGTAAAAAGTTTAACTCTCTCCGCACCTAATTATCTCGTGGCCTATAATTTACTACGAGATAGATATCACAATACTCGCAGGTTGCAATCTCTACACCTCAATCAACTCTTAGACTTACCTGCTGTTAGTGCTACCTCTTTGAAGGGACTTCGTCAATTCGTGAACATTTTTACTGAACATTCACAAGCCTTGAAGGCATTAGGATTCGATGTAACTCAAAATAACCCACTTTTATCTGCATTATTGTTGCGTAAACTTGACAATGAACTCTGTAAAAAACTTGAAAGTTTTCGATCCAATGCGAATGAAGACTTTAGTCCTCACTCTTTACCTAGTGTGGAAGAAATAATAAAATATTTGAACATTGAGTGCTCGCAAACTGAAGACGCTAATATACACAACTCTCCTTTTGTGAACAAAAATATCTCATCACGGTTACAAACTCAACAAAAACACGCTTTGGTAAAAAAGGTGAATTCTTCACATAGTGGCGTCTCTATGATCACAACACAAACCAGTTCTCAGTCACAGTCGGGAACTACTAATAAACACAACGCTTGGCAATGTTTTGCTTGTAATAAAACAGGTCACAAAATATATGCTTGTGATACATTTAAAAAGAACTCACCTCATGAAAGATACGAGTTAGTAAAAAAACACCAACGTTGTTTCTCATGCCTTGGTAATCACAGCTCGAAAGATTGTCAGTCTAAATCAACGTGTCGCACATGTGACAAGCGACATCATACAATGTTACATTTTGATGTTAAGCTCTCTAGTCAACCCTCTCGAGATAGTCATACGTCCTCTCGACCTCAAGATCAACATAATGTTACTTCGAGGGATATAGCTACAACTTCATCTCTTTTTGTCTCTTCTGCTGATGTATTAAATTGCTCTGCCCAAAATAGCTCTAACTCTCTCTCTTCATCTAATTATACGGTGTTACTCGGTACAGCTCTAATTAAGCTAACCACCTCTCAAGGCATTTCTCATGTTTTTAGAGCATTACTTGACACGGGCTCTATGTGTGAACTCCTCTCTGAACGTGCCGCTAATATCTTGAACGACAAGCGACATGCTTCAAATCTAAAAATATCTGGACTCGCTCAAAACTCCTCCTCTACAAAGGGAGCAATGTACCTAAACTTGGAAACGCTCTCCGGCCACACATTGGCCAACAAACATCAGTTTCACATTTTAGATAAAATCTCCGTGGATTTACCACGCACTCGTATCGCTTCTGACGTGTGGGACAAGGTCAAGCCTTATACACTCGCTGACCCTTCCTTCCACTTACCTGGTGGCATTGATGTATTAATAGGTAGCTCTCTGTTACCTCTAATTCTTACTCAAGAGAATCATTCGCTTGGGCCTCACATGCCTCATGTGATAGGCACACACTTCGGCTACATACTCATGGGTCAAGCTCCTTGTGCTTCGACTACGGATGCTGCGGTCAACTTCTCAATATCTCTTCTGTCTACTAGTGATGATCTCTTGCACTCATCTTTACAACGATTCTGGCAACAAGAAGAAGCACCACCCGTCAGTGTTAAATCACAAGAAGAGATCACTTGTGACGAATACTTTGTGAAGACTCATACTCGTGACTCAACTGGTCGCTATGTTGTGCGACTTCCGTTCAGAACGGATCCCTCTGCTCTTGGCCTCTCTCGAAGTACTGCTGAAAAGCGTTTACTGTCTCTTGAACAAAAATTTAACGCACAACCTCAGTTTGCTCAGCTTTACCGCTCATTCATTTCTGAATATCGAGCTCTTGGTCACATGATCAAAATAGACCATGTTGATGACATCCCTCACTATTATCTCCCTCATCATGGTGTATTGAAAGACTCTAGCAGTACAACAAAACTTAGGACTGTGTTTGACGCCAGTAGCAACACCAGTTCTGGTTACTCTCTCAATGATATTCTTTTCACCGGTAGAAAGTTACAGACTGATATCTGTGACATTATTTTGAACTTCCGGTCTCATAAAATAGTGTTTTCATGTGACATACGCCAGATGTTTCGTCAAATAAAAATCCATCCTGACGATCAACATTTTCAACTCATTTTATGGCGTGATGATCCTTCCGCAAAAATATCCACATTCAAACTCACCACTGTCACCTGCGGGATGAACAGCTCTCCATACTTGGCAATTAAAACTCTGACTCAACTTGCGGAGGATGAAGGTGCTGACTTTCCTCAGGCAGCTAACTCACTACGTCATCATACCTACGTGGATGATATTGTCACTGGTGCAGACTCTGTGGAGGCGGCTCTTGAACTTCAAGACCAGCTCATCCAACTCTTAGGTCGTGGCGGCTTCGAACTTCGGAAGTGGGCGTCCAACTCCAACCAGCTCCTCGACAGGTTCCCTTCGGAACATCTAGAGACTCCTAGTTTCTTGCAAGAAGCACAACTTCATCAATTCTCCATCCTGGGTATGCACTGGTCCCCTGAAGAAGATTGTTTTCGCTATGCCTTCCAATATCAAACAGACAAATTAACCAAGCGCACTGTATTAAGCCTCATTGCAAGATTGTACGATCCCTGCGGTTTTCTAGCTCCATTAATCATGGTAGCTAAATGCTATATGCAGCTCCTATGGGCTCAAGGCCTAAAGTGGGACGATGCTCTCCCCCCTGATCTCGCCGATAAATGGCAATTATTCATTAATGACACTAGCCGTTACCTCTCTCAACTCAAGATGCCTCGAGCTTTTCCGTTAGCCCACTCTAATGTAATTGAATTACACGGCTTTTCTGATGCCTCAGAATGTGGTTATGCCGCAATAGTGTATTTCCGTTGTGAATCTTCTAGCGGAGAAGTGACTGTGAGACAAATTTTGTCAAAAACTCGTGTGGCCCCTCTGAAACGGGTGACCCTGCCTCGTTTAGAACTTTGTGGAGCTCATCTTTTGTCTAAGCTAATTGATTATTGCCTTAGACAGTTTTCTCATCTCAAGATTAATGAACTGACACTTTGGTGTGACTCTTCGGTAGTGCTCACGTGGCTACAAACACCTACCTACCGATTGAAAACTTTTGTAGCAAATCGTGTCGCTCAAATTCAAGAAATTATTCCTGGTCATCATTGGCGACACATTAAAGGTACAGACAATCCAGCCGATTGTGCTTCCCGAGGTGTTCTTGCATCTCAACTCGTCACCCACCCACTGTGGTGGCATGGCCCCCCATGGTTAAGTCTATCTAAGCCTCACTGGCCGACTCCTAACTTCACACCAATAGAACCACAATTTCAGACTCTATCAATTCAAGTAGAGGCAATGCTAAATTCTCGACCACTTACTGCTCTCAGCTCAGACCCTTCTGAAATCTCAGTTTTAACACCTGGTCACTTCTTGATTGGTGCTCCTCTGGCTGCCCTACCAGAACCCGATCTCTCTGATGTTCCTACCAATCGACTTCGCCATTGGCAACTAGTCCAGGCCTTTCACCAACGCATCTGGCATCGTTGGCAATTGGAATACCTCCACTCTCTACAACAACGTTCTAAATGGAACACTCCCCAGGAGAACCTCAAAATTGGAGATCTCGTCTTGGTGCAATCCCCGACACCACCTCTTACCTGGCCTCTTGGACGTATCACTGACGTTCACCCTGGACCTGATGGCACCGTGCGAGTGGTCACCATCAAGACGCCTTCAGGGACTTACACTCGACCTGCAATCAAGGTCTTTCCTCTGCCACTAAACTAAGTGGACTCTTAACTTTTAAGAATTTAGTATAACTTAATAATAAGCTCTTTGTCATGTAACTCATCACCCTTTATATGTTGTGTGTAATTTTTTCATTTTCTCTCTATGTTGAAGTTTATAACTTCAAGGTGGCCGGTATGTTAGGTAATAAGATAATTGTATATAGTTCATATATTCTATAGTTGTAAGCATTGAAGCTTGGTATTTCACATTCTCACGGAAACCAAGAGAGAGAGAGGGTTATCTGTCCTCAGAATAGGCATCACGCCACTCCGTAACTCGAGTTCTTATTGGTGGACTAGAATTACTCTCGCCTGATGCGTTGCGAGGCGTCGTTTTCGCCCCAGATCTCACGGCAGTCTCAATGTGCACACACTTCGCTCGCGTGGTCTCTCTCTCGTCTAGACCTCACGTAGACTCTCGACAGCACGGTACTCTCAACGCTTACGCACCTCTCTCGCATGTTCTCTTTCCCCAATCAACAATTAGTGTGTGTGCTTTAACTTTTAACTTTGTGCTACTCATCCAGACCTTCAAGAACTTCGTTTGTGCGGTACGTGATCGGTCTCCTGGACTTTCGAAGCGTCCGTACTTCCGCGACTACTCTTCAGTGCTCTAGGACTGTGGTCAAGGAAGGTGGACTGGATTACCATAAGTGTCTCCAACTACTCCTGCTGGACAAGTGTGCACCTAAGCTCTGTGGTGAGTTAACTCTTTTTATTCTAGCACCTCCCTATTCACTAGATTCTCACGTCTGCTCCATAAGAGCAGTGGTCCTCCGTACTTATTAACGTTCTCTACTCACTCTCTCTTTGAACATTTTTGGGATAACTCATTCACTCAACATTTTTGCTCCTCCAAACCGGATCATTCCCCAACATTTTTGGTCCTACGGGCCGCATCATTCATCCCGTAACAAAGGGTGTACCCAATATTCACGTTCAATATCTATTCTTCTTTGACGTCGTCTTCTTCTGTAAGTAACAACAGCATTTCATCATTCGACGACGACGACATTTTCCAATGAACTGAGCGCCAAAAAGTCCCAGTCTCTCTCACCTTGCCACTAGCACGTGCCACGACCATGCAGCCTGCATGCGGGTTACACACATATGCATCTCGCACAGTGCTACTGGCATCAAAAATGCTAGTCGCACCGTGCGAGATGCATATGTGTGTAACCCACCTAAGTGTTCACTGTTCAGTCAATTTCGGAATAGAATTGGTTTGGGTTCAGTTGTTTTAACGTTGTGTCGTTTTGTCATAACCTAGAGTTGTAATGGAGAGAAAGACTACAACAGTTTGTAGTTACAGGAAGTGTCAAAACTCATACAAAAAGAAGAAGCAAATGCGGATGTTCAGGTTTCCAAAACACCATCACATGAGTGGGTGAAGAATTGTGGTAAGTGAAATAAATTGTATAAATACTGTAATACAGATAATTTAGGCTTTCATTATGTTTCCCAAGCAGTTTGTGCGCTGTGCTAATATAAATTAATCAAACGTCTTCTGTCTAGTCCCCGCACTGTCAATTATTTAATACTGCCAAAAACCGTACCAATGCCAAGAGAAAACTAATAAATACTAATAATATTAAGAGTCTGCATATTAATGTAGATGGCTGTAGGAGGCAGTCGGCCATTGAGAGATTTAGCGGAGACATGTCAACCAACTGTTGAGCTCAAAATTTAAGGGGGAGGAATGATAGTTATTGTTTTTATTTTTACCTATTTTTCAAAACTTGGCGTACGTATTCAACATATCAAAAGTAAACTCAACGTTCAATATGATAACGTTTAAAATGACCTCGTACACAACTTTTGGTTAATAAATAACGTATTTTGTGACCAATCGTGATGAATAAGTGAAACCAATTTGATATAAACTCCGCGATAGACCAAACTGTTAACATTGTCTTAATCCGGGTTGGACCGTGTCTGATTGTTATGTACACGTTGCCGATGTTTCGAGTACATTACAGCACTCATCTTCAGGGTTACACACTTTGTTCTTTCATGTAGGGGAAAGAACTGGGAATCAAACTTGTCAATTCAATGCTGCAAATCAGACCAGACAGAGTGTGTCGCTCTGAAGTGCAAATTAGACCAGGCAGAGTGTGTCGCCCTGAAGATGACTTCTGCAATGTACTCGAAACTCGTGTACATAGCAATCAGACACGGCCAACCCGGATTACGAAAATGTTAATAGTTTGAATACTGGCCATGTATCAGAATACTGGAATTTAGTTCATTTTCATAGTTCTTGACAGTATGACCATGTATTATTTGTTATTGGCATGTATTATTCCATAACCTTTTTGAATTAAAGTTTTTACTGAAACGCTTATCACAATCAGTTTCATATGAAATAATACTTCAAATTTACTATATAATCATTCTTAGTAAAATGGACACATGGAATTCTGCTATCACTGGAATCAAACGTACGGTACTTACTGACAAAAGTGATGAGAATCGAGAAAACATGTTTAATATAAGAAATACTGGAATTTATTTGGAGAAATAAAAAAAAAAAAACCAAATAATGTAGCCACTAAAAATAAGGAAAAGTCCTCCAATTAAAATGTCATTGAAATGTTCGTCCTTTCTGAGATCCTAATACTGTAATAGCCAAATAAAATGGACACCAATCAAACTGTTATTATTTAAACTGTAAATAATACGAATATCTATTATTACATATTTTGTTTTGTTAATTTTAGGAAATCCGGATTTGATTGGTTTGTCTCCAAACAGCTAGACTGTATAAAAATAAAAGATTATGTGAGGAACATTTCTGTGAAAAAGATATTTTGCCTAGTGGTCGCCTTGTTACGGGTTCAGTTCCTGTTCCATATTGTACACAACCGTCAACATCATCTTGTACAGACAGTAATGAAAACCAAGACCTGGAGTTAACAGTAAACAGAAGCATGGAAGAAGCCACAATTCACTCATATGGAAAAAATAACATGTTTAATTTCCAAAGATTGGCTTCCCCAGCAATAAGCACTTCATCCGCAACATTTTCAGTGGAAAATCACCATCGACTAGGCAATGGATTGACATTGCTTCACCGGCAAATCAGCTGGGCAGAGTGAGATTTAATACCGTGAAACGAAGGCTATTTAATTCTTCAGTCAAGCAAAACACCGAACAGAAATTTAAACAATCTCAGTCACATTTGGCTTCAAAAAGATTAACAATATTCAGACTTAGAAGAAAAATCCTCAAATGTAAATTTTTAAAATATCCTCTAGAAAAGAAACAGTTTAAAAGTAAAGACGCTGCTGTTTTATGTACTATGCAAGTTCACAAAGCTAGGCAACCATGGTCCAGAGAAGAAAAAAAATTCAGTACGGCTCTCTATTTAAAATCACCATCTACATATAAATATTTGCAGAGGCTCATAATTCTTCCTGGACAGACAACTGTGCAGCGGTGGCTTAGTAGCAAAGAAGTATTTAGACCAGGTTTTAATAAATCGTTCATGAATCAAATAAAACTAAAAGCTTCTACAATGACACCAATGGAAAAATCCGTAGTACTAATGTTTGATGAAATGGCTATAAAAAAACCTTAGAATATTCCCAAAAACATGACTTCATAGAGGGGTTTAAAGACAATGGTCTTTTTGGGCGTGGCCCAGAAATAACTAAACAGGCGGCTGTCTTCATGGTGCGAGGCTTGTACTACCAGTGGAAGTTACTTGTTGCATACTTTGTCACAGAAAATGGTTTAACAGGCGAAGAAACAAAAAACCTGATCATAGAATCTGTAGGGAAGCTGGAAAAGACAGGTTTGAAAGTAAAGGCAGTTGTTTGTGACCAGTGCACTACGAATGTGTCAGCATATCAAAAGTTGAATGTAACTGAAGACAACCCATTTTTTTAAGCAGAGCCAATGAAAATGTATTTGCACTCTATGACACGCCACATTTATTGAAATCTCTCAGAAACAATCTTATCACACATGATTTCATATTGAATGAAAATGTTATTTCCTTTTCAGACATCAGAGAACTTTATAAAATTGAAAAGATGAGTGGTACAACAAGAGCAGCTCATCAGCTATCTGCAGCCCATATTTGGCCTAATAACTTCCAGAAACTTTCTGTTTCCCTTGCTGCCCAAATATTTAGTCACACGAGTGCTGCACTTAAAACTGCCTTTGCCGTGGGAGAGTTAAAATCATCTACTGCTATGCACACAGCCAATTTTTTACAAGAAATTAACTCCTTATATGACTCTATGAACAGTAAAAAACGAAAGACAACAAATCCTGACTCTTGTGCTCTCAATAAAAAAGACAATCACATAAAAAATGTTTTGGAAGAAGGACTAAATACTTTTAAATGTTTGAGAAAGATAAATGCCACACATCCTGAGCCACCGTGCTTTCGAGGGTTCAGATTAACCATAAATGCTATACTCAAACTGTTTGAATCCGAAGACTGTGACTATGTATTAACATCACGTCTCAATCAAGACCCTCTAGAAAATCTATTTTCCAGCATTCGACAAAGAGGAGGATTTAATAAAAACCCAACAGTTAGGGTGTTTAGAGGATCACTTAGAATCTGCACGCTGAAGCAAATGATGGAACCACCAAAAAGCACATCATATGACCCAGACTTAGATGACCTACTTGATATATATGGACCGTCTCAAAGCCAACAGGATGGTAATGAAGGTAAGATTATAAAATTTAACATAAATTAAATAAAGTACATCATAAACTAATTAGTTTATCTATCAACATTTATACCAAATTGTTTCTTAAAGAGTAATTCATAAAATTGAGCTCGCATTTTGGTATGATATTAATTTGTAGTCAAACTTAAATGATATAAGCCTAAAGTTTAGGTAACATCACAGAATATAGACAGATATCTGTCTATATTCTGTGGTAACATGCAGATTTTTATTTTGATCAACTCTTAAATAAATCTAATTTCTGTTTGATTGATTTTTTTATTTTTAGCTGGGCATGTATTTGGGCCAACGTTTCAGTTTTATAGTTATTGTTATAAATAATAGACTGAACTAAAAAAAAATTATAATACAATTATTTGAAATATTTTAGAAAATAACGAGAAATATTTCTGACAAAAATGTATATCATAGGACTGACATAAAATTTAATTTTTTAGCTGCACTACCTGTGAGAGGAACTTTAACTGAAGGTGAGAAAAACTAATGAAATGAGTTCTTCAGAAAGTGAGTTGGAGTCAAAAGGGCTTGATGGCCCCGTAATGCGGCAAGATAATACAACTACTTTGGAAAAATGCTCTCAGGTATATTTTGCCGGTTACATAGCTCACTTTTACCACAGGAAATATAAATGCAATGATTGTCTCAAGAAGATGTGCGACCTCACTTCTGAACTTAAAGGCAAAAAAGAGCTGTTATTGTTAAACCGCACATTTTCTAATATTGCAATTGATCCCACCTCAGGTCTGTTATCACTATCAGAAAACCTTCAACATGTTGTAAATATAGCACTTAAGTTATTTAAAAATAAGTTTCCTGAAATTGGCCATAAATTGTATTTAATTAAACGACTTGTTAATTTGACAAAGAGAGTCGTTTCATTACACTCTGTGACGTGTTGATTGTTACAAGCGAAGTAATTTTTTAATTGAAACTCTCTTCCGCTTACTTATCCATAAACAATGTTTATGGATATCAAATGAATTCAAAACCACTGCTTTGGGTAAACTTAAAGTTTTAAAAAATGTATAAAAAGGATTGTGATAAAATGATATAGCTTATCAATTATTTTTCGTGATGTATCATATGTATTTATATTGAACTTGTTCGATAATTTTAAGAAAATTTTGTTGTTCTTTTTTTTTAATAACCAAGAAATATTTGGCAAATTGAAAGGTTTAAAAATTTTACTAGGATTTGGTAAACAGAGGGTTAATAAAAATGAATAAAAATAATAAGCTTATGAGAGAGATGTATCGAACAGTTGTGATGAATAAATTCTGTGGAGTATGTAAATGATGTTTTCTGTATATTTAAGTAATGTTCTATTTTGTATTTTACTTCTATGAATAAATACAGCCTAATTTTTAGGCCATACTAATTTTGAAAAATATAGTTTTTTGTCGTTTTATAAATCAAGTTTATACTTATGTAAATAATTAATTATTTATTTGTATTAGTTAATAATATAACGACTATTAATTTGTTTAGAGACTTCAATTGATACAAAATTGTTTGTTAATCATGTGTTACCAACAACTATATATTAGTTATATTTTATAGTTCCTCGTGGTTTAATATCACTGACAATGTCCAAGCCACCTGTAGAATAAAGATCTTGGCTTTTTAATCAACTCTAGTTATTTTATCATCCTTAAACAATTAATTGTTTCATAATTTAATGTTATAAATTATCATAAATATTGTATCATAAACTTCTTTAAAAAGAATAAAGTTAAGTAATCCCATTTATTTATAAGAGCATGAAATAGGTTTCTTTTACACAATGTACAAATACTGTACTTTGAGAATTTGGCTAACATTCAAACAAGAGTATGTTTGAGTTGTATACGCGAAGCAAACACAACTCAGTGAACGTATGCGGTGTCTTCCGGGCCCTGCCCTGCCCTGTCCGACTGTCGGTTGGAGTTATATCTTTCTCTCTCCACTGCGGGAGAATGGGAAATCCCGCGCTATGTGATCTGGCAACGCCGCGCCAGTTAGCGACCGTCTCAACGCCTTCATTTTGAGAAATACCCAAAACTGCCCGTTTCATTATTGCCTATACCGTGGGGCTTCTGTATCTGTCTATATTCTGTGGTATTACGTAGAGTCCTGTGCTTAATCTACGGCAGAGTTTCCACATGAGGTTTCCAGGATAGCTTGTCGTCCAGAGTAACTCCTAGATATCGACAAGAAGAAATTTCTTCAAGGTCGGGTAGTCCTGACACGTCCTGTTTTTGTCGTCCCAGTATTAGTTGCTGTCTTAGTTTCGTTAACAACCAGGTCGTTATTGTGACAAGTACTG
>JAQJVL010003545.1:0-59053 GCA_035578905.1 Stictocephala bisonia | reverse complement strand
CTATGATCTTTGAATTTCAATCTTGCCATCTATGAGTTTAAATCTTGCGATCTTTGAGTTTCAATCATGCGATCTTTGAGTTTCAATCTTGCGATATTTTAGTTTCAAACTTGCTATCTTTGAATTTCAATCTTGCAATCTTCGAGTTTTAATCTTGCGATCTTTGAGTTTCAATCTTGCGATCTTTGAGTTTCAATCTTGCCATCTTTAAGTTTTAATCTTGCGAATTGAGTTTAAATCTTGCCATCTTTGATTTTTATTCTTGCGATCTTTGAGTTTCAATCTTGCGATCTTTGAATTTCAATCTTGCCATCTATGAGTTTAAATCTTGCGATCTTTGAGTTTCAATCATGCGATCTTTGAGTTTCAATCTTGCGATCTTTTAGTTTCAAACTTGCTATCTTTGAATTTCATTCTTGCGATCTTCGAGTTTCAATCTTGCGATCTTTGAGTTTCAATCTTGCGATCTTTGAGTTTCAATTTTGTGATCTTTGAGTTTCAATCTTGCGATCTTTGAGTTTCAATCTTGCGATCTTTGAGTTTCAATCTTGCGATCTTTGAGTTTCAATCTTGCGATCTTTGAGTTTAAATTTTGCGATCTTTGAGTTTCAATCTTGCGATCTTTGAGTTTCAATCTTGCGATCTTTGAGTTTCAATCTTGTGATCTTTGAGTTTCAATCTTGCGATCTTTGAGTTTCAATCGTTCGATCTTTGAGTTTCAATCTTGCGATCTTTGATTTACAATCTTGTGATCTTTGAGTTTCAATCTTGCGATTTTTGAGTTTCAATCATGCGATCTTTGAGTTTCAAACTTGCTATCTTTGAGTTTCAATCTTGCTATCTTTGAGTTTAAATCTTGCGATCTTTGAGTTTCAATCTTGCAATCTTTGATTTTAAATCTTACGATCTTTGAGTTTCAGTCTTGCGATCTTTGAGTTTCAATCTTGCTATCTTTGAGTTTCAATTTTGCCAACTTTGAGTTTGAATCTTGCGATCTTTGGGTTTCAATCTTGCGATCTTTGAGTTACAATCTTGCGATCTTTGAGTTTAATTCTTGCGATCTTTGAGTTTCAATTTTTCGATCTTTGAGTTTCAATCTTGCCATCTTTGAGTTTTAATCTTGCGAATTGAGTTTAAATCTTGCCATCTTTGAGTTTTATTCTTGCGATCTTTTATTTTTAATCTAGTGATCTTTGAATTTCAATCTTGCCATCTCTGAGTTTAAATCTTGCGATCTTTGAGTTTCAATCATGCGATCTTTGAGTTTCGATCTTGCGATATTTTAGTTTCAAACTTGCTATCTTTGAATTTCAATCTTGCAATCTTCGAGTTTCAATCTTGCGATCTTTGAGTTTCAATCTTGCTATCTTTGAGTTTCAATCTTGCCATCTTTAAGTTTTAATCTTGCGAATTGAGTTTAAATCTTGCCATCTTTGAGTTTTATTCTTGCGATCTTTGAGTTTCAATCTTGCGATCTTTGAGTTTCAATCTTGCGATCTATGAGTTTAAATCTTGCGATCTTTGAGTTTCAATCTTGCGATCTTTGAGTTTCAATCTTGCGATCTTTTAGTTTCAATCTTGCTATCTTTGAGTTTCAATCTTGCGATCTTCGAGTTTCAATCTTGCGATCTTTGAGTTTCAATCTTGCGATCTTTGAGTTTCAATTATTGCGATCTTTAAGTTTCAATCTTGCGATCTTTGAGTTTCAATCTTGCGATCTTTGAGTTTCAATCTTGCGATCTTTGAGTTTCAATCTTGCTATCTTTAAGTTTCAATCTTGCGATCTTTGAGTTTCAATCTTGCGATATTTGAGTTTCAATCTTGCGATCTTTGAGTTTCAATCTTGCGATCTTTGAGTTTCAATCTTGCGATCTTTGAGTTTCAATCTTGCGATCTTTGAGTTTCAATCTTGCGATCTTTGAGTTTCAATCTTGCGATCTTTGAGTTTCAATCTTGCGATCTTTGAGTTTCAATCTTGCGATCTTTGAGTTTCAATCTTGCGATCTTTGAGTTTCAATCTTGCTATCTTTTAGTTTCAATCTTGCGATCTTTGAGTTTCAATCTTGCGATCTTTGAGTTTCAATCTTGCGATCTTTGAGTTTCAATCTTGCGATCTTTGAGTTTCAATCTTGCGATCTTTGAGTTTCAATCTTGCGATCTTTGAGTTTCAATCTTGCGATCTTTGAGTTTCAATCTTGCGATCTTTGAGTTTCAATCTTGCGATCTTTGAGTTTCAATCTTGCGATCTTTGAGTTTCAATCGTTCGATCTTTGAGTTTCAATCTTGCCATTTTTGTGTTTCAATCTTGCGATCTTTGAGTTTCAATTTTGCGATCTTTGAGTTTCAATCTTGCGATCTTTGAGTTTCAATCTTGCGATTTTTGAGTTTTAATCTTGCGATCTTTGAGTTTCAATCTTGCCAATATTGAGTTTCAATCTTGCCATCTATGAGTTTAAATCTTGCGATCTTTGAGTTTCAATCTTGCGATCTTTGAGTTTCAGTCTTGCGATCTTTGAGTTTCAATCTTGCGATCTTTGAGTTTCAATCGTTCGATCTTTGAGTTTCAATCTTGCGATCTTTGAGTTTCAATCTTGCAATCTTTAAGTTTCAATCTTGCGATCTTTGAGTTCAATCCTGCGATATTTGAGGTTTAATCTTGCGATCTTTGATTTTCAATCTTGCATTCTTTGAGTTTCAATCTTGCGATCTTTTAGTTTTATTCTTGCGATTTTTGGGTTTCATTCTTGCGATCTTTGAATTTAATCTTGCGATCTTTGAGTTTGAATCTTGCAATCTTTGAGTTTCAATCATGCGATCTTTGAGTTTTAATCTTGCGATCTTTGAGTTTAATTCTTGCGATCTTTGAGTTTCAATCTTGTGATCTTTGAGTTTCAATCTTGCCATCTTTAAGCTTTAATCTTGCGAATTGAGTTTATATCTTGCCATCTTTGAGTTTCATTCTTGCGATCTTTGAGTTTCAATCTTACGATCTTTGAATGTCAATCTTGCCATTTATGAGTTTAAATCTTGCGATCTTTGAGTTTCTATCATGCGATCTTTGAGTTTCAATCTTGCGTTCTTTGAGTTTCAATCTTGCTATCTTTAAGTTTCAATCTTGCGATCTTTGAGCTTCAATCTTGCGATCTTTGAGTTTCAATCTTGCGATCCTTGAGTTTCAATCTTGCGATCTTTGAGTTTCAATCTTGCGATCTTTGGGTCTCATTCTTGCGATCTTTAATTTTCAATCTTGCGATCTTTGAGTTTCAATCGTTGATCTTTGAGTTTCAATCTTGCGATCTTTGAGTTTCAATTTTGCAATCTTTAAGTTTCAATCTTGCGATCTTTGAGTTTTAATCTTGCGATATTTGAGTTTTAATCTTGTGATCTTTCGGTTTCAATCTTGCGATCTTTGAGTTTCAATCTTGCGATTTTGAGTTTCAATCCTGCATTCTTTGATTTTCAATCCTTCGATCTTTGAGTTTCAATCTTGCGATCTTTGGGTCTCATTCTTGCGATCTTTGAGTTTCAATCTTGCGATCTTTGAGTTTCAATCTTGAGATCTTTGAGTTTCAATCTTGCTATCTTTTAGTTTAAATCTTGCGATCTTTGAGTTTCAATCTTGCGATCTTTGAGTTTCAATCTTGCGATCTTTGAGTTTCAATCTTGCGATCTTTGAGTTTCAATCTTGCGATCTTTGAGTTTCAATCTTGCGATCTTTGAGTTTCAATCTTGCGATCTTTGAGTTTCAATCTTGCGATCTTTGAGTTTCAATCTTGCGATCTTTGAGTTTCAATCTTGCGATCTTTGAGTTTCAATCGTTCGATCTTTGAGTTTCAATCTTGCGATCTTTGAATTTCAATCTTGTGATCTTTAAGTTTCAATCTTGCGATTTTTGAGTTTCAATCATGCGATCTTTGAGTTTTAAACTTGCTATCTTTGAGTTTTAATCTTGCTATCTTTGAGTTTAAATCTTGCGATCTTTGAGTTTCGATCTTATAATTTTTGATTTTAAATCTTGCGATCTTTGAGTTTCAGTCTTGCGATCTTTGAGTTTCAATCTTGCCATCTTTGAGTTTCAATTTTGCGATCTTTGAGTTTTAAACTTGCGATCTGTGTGGTTCAATCTTGCTATCTTTGAGTTTCAATCTTGCGATCTTTGAGTTTCAATCTTGCGATCTTTGAGTTTCAATCTTGCCATCTTTAAGCTTTAATCTTGCGAATTGAGTTTATATCTTGCCATCTTTGAGTTTCATTCTTGCGATCTTTGAATTTCAATCTTACGATCTTTGAATGTCAATCTTGCCATCTATGAGTTTAAATCTAGCGATCTTTGAGTTTCTATCATGCGATCTTTGAGTTTCAATCTTGCGATCTTTGAGTTTCAATCTTGCTATCTTTAAGTTTCAATCTTGCGATCTTTGAGTTTCAATCTTGCGATCTTTGAGTTTCAATCTTGCGATCCTTGAGTTTCAATCTTGCGATCTTTGAGTTTCAATCTTGCGATCTTTGGGTCTCATTCTTGCGATCTTTAATTTTCAATCTTGCGATCTTTGAGTTTCAATCGTTCGATCTTTGAGTTTCAATCTTGCGATCTTTGAGTTTCAATTTTGCAATCTTTAAGTTTCAATCTTGCGATCTTTGAGTTTAATCCTGCGATATTTGAGGTTTAATCTTGCGAACTTTGATTTTCAATCTTGCATTCTTTGAGTTTCAATCTTGCGATCTTTTAGTTTTATTCTTGCGATTTTTGGGTTTCATTCTTGCGATCTTTGAGTTTCAATCTTGCGATCTTTGAGTTTGAATCTTGCATTCTTTGAGTTTCAATCATGCGATCTTTGAGTTTTAATCTTGCGATCTTTGAGTTTAATTCTTGCGATCTTTGAGTTTCAATCTTGCGATCTTTGAGTTTTAATCTTGCTATCTTTAATCCTTAATCTTGCGAATTGAGTTTATATCTTGCCATCTTTGAGTTTCATTCTTGCGATCTTTGAGTTTCAATCTTACGATCTTTGAATTTCAATCTTGCCATCTATGAATTTAAATCTTGCGATCTTTGAGTTTCTATCATGCGATCTTTGAGTTTCAATCTTGCGATCTTTGAGTTTCAATCTTGCGATCTTTGAGTTTCAATCTTGCGATCCTTGAGTTTCAATCTTGCGATCTTTGAGTTTCAATCTTGCGATCTTTGGGTCTCATTCTTGCGATCTTTGAGTTTCAATCTTGCGATCTTTGAGTTTCAATCGTTCGATCTTTGAGTTTCAATCTTGCGATCTTTGAGTTTCAATCTTGCAATCTTTAAGTTTCAATCTTGCGATCTTTGAGTTCAATCCTGCGATATTTGAGGTTTAATCTTGCGAACTTTGATTTTCAATCTTGCATTCTTTGAGTTTCAATCTTGCCATCTTTAAGCTTTAATCTTGCGAATTGAGTTTATATCTTGCCATCTTTGAGTTTCATTCTTGCGATCTTTGAGTTTCAATCTTGCGATATTTGAGTTTCAATCTTGCGATCTTTAAGTTTCCATCTTGCGATCTTTAAGTTTCCATCTTGCTATCTTTGAGTTTCAATCTTGCCATCTTTGAGTTTCTATCTTTCGATCTTTGAGTTTCAATCTTGCGATCTTTGAGTTTCAATCTTGCAATCTTTAAGTTTCAATCTTCCGATCTTTGAGTTAAAATCTTGCTATCTTTGAGTTTTAATCTTGCAATCTTTGAGTTTCAATCTTGCCATTTTTGAGTTTCAATCTTGCGATCTTTGAGTTTCAATCTTGCAATCTTTGAGTTTCAATCTTGCGATCTTTGAGATTTAATCTTGCGATCTTTGAGTTTCAATCTTGCGATCTTTGAGTTTCAATCGTTTGATCTTTGAGTTTCAATCTTGCGATATTTGAGTTTCAATCTTGCCATCATTGAGTTTAAATTTTGCGATCTTTGAGTTTCAATCATGCGATCTTTGAGTTTCAATCTTGCGATCTTTAAGTTTCCATCTTGCGATCTTTAAGTTTCCATCTTGCTATCTTTGAGTTTCAATCTTGCCATCTTTGAATTTCAATCTTGCGATCTTCGAGACTCAATCTTGCGATCTTTGAGTTTTTAACTTGCTATCTTTGAGTTTCAATCTTGAGATCTTTGAGTTTTAATCTTGCGATCTTTGTGTTTCAATCTTGCGATCTTTGAGTTTCAATCTTGTGA
This sequence comes from Stictocephala bisonia, assembly GCA_035578905.1. Taxonomy (NCBI): domain Eukaryota; kingdom Metazoa; phylum Arthropoda; class Insecta; order Hemiptera; family Membracidae; genus Stictocephala; species Stictocephala bisonia. The sequence goes on along the minus strand of JAQJVL010003545.1, from coordinate 52,862 downwards.
TCCTTAAATTTTAATCTTGCGATCTTTGAGTTGTAATCTTGCTATCTTTGAGTTTCAATTTTGCCATCCTTGAGTTTCAATCTTGCAATCTTTGAGTTTCAATCTTGCGATCTTTAAGTTTCAATCTTGCGATCTTTGAGTTTCAATCTTGCGATCTTTGAGTTTCAATCTTGCGATCTCTGAGTTTAATTCTTGCGATCTTTGAGTTTCAATCTTGCGATCTTTGAGTTTCAATCTCTCCATCTTTGAGTTTCAATCTTGCGATCTTTGGGTTTTAATTTTGCGATCTTTGTGTTTCAATCTTACGATCTTTAAGTTTCAAACTTGCGATCTTTGAGTTTTAATCTTGCCATATTTGAGTTTCAAAATTGCGATCTTTGACTTTAAATTTTGCCATCTTTGATAAATAATCTTGCTATCATTGAGTTTCAATCTTGCGATCTTTGAGTTTCAATCTTGCGATCTTTGAGTTTCAATCTTGCTATCTTTAAGCTTTAATCTTGCGAATTGAGTTTATATCTTGCCATCTTTGAGTTTCATTCTTGCGATCTTTGAATTTCAATCTTACGATCTTTGAATGTCAATCTTGCCATCTATGAGTTTAAATCTTGCGATCTTTGAGTTTCTATCATGCGATCTTTGAGTTTCAATCTTGCGATCTTTGAGTTTCAATCTTGCTATCTTTAAGTTTCAATCTTGCGATCTTTGAGTTTCAATCTTGCGATCTTTGAGTTTCAATCTTGCGATCCTTGAGTTTCAATCTTGCGATCTTTGAGTTTCAATCTTGCGATCTTTGGGTCTCATTCTTGCGATCTTTAATTTTCAATCTTGCGATCTTTGAGTTTCAATCGTTCGATCTTTGAGTTTCAATCTTGCGATCTTTGAGTTTCAATCTTGCAATCTTTAAGTTTCAATCTTGCGATCTTTGAGTTCAATCCTGCGATATTTGAGGTTTAATCTTGCGAACTTTGATTTTCAATCTTGCATTCTTTGAGTTTCAATCTTGCCATCTTTAAGCTTTAATCTTGCGAATTGAGTTTATATCTTGCCATCTTTGAGTTTTATTCTTGCGATCTTTGAGTTTCAATCTTACGATCTTTGAATTTCAATCTTGCCATCTATGAGTTTAAATCTTGCGATCTTTGAGTTTCTATCATGCGATCTTTGAGTTTCAATCTTGCGATCTTTTAGTTTCAAACTCGCTATCTTTGAGTTTCTATCTTTCGATCTTTGATTTTTAATCTTGTGATCTTTTAGTTTCAATCTTGCAATCTTTGAGATTCAATCTTGCGATCTTTAAGTTTCAATCCTTCGATCTTTGAGTTTCAATCTTGCGATCTTTGGGTCTCATTCTTGCGATCTTTGATTTTCATTCTTGCGATCTTTTAGTTTCAATCTTGAGATCTTTGAGTTTCAATCTTGCTATTTTTTAGTTTAAATCTTGCAATCTTTGAGTTTCAATCGTTCGATCTTTGAGTTTTAATCTTGCGATCTTTGAACTTCAATCTTGTGATCTTTAAGTTTCAATCTTGCGATTTTTGAGTTTCAATCATGCAATCTTTGAGTTTTAAACTTGCTATCTTTGAGTTTTAATCTTGCTATCTTTGAGTTTCAATCTTGCGATCTTTGAGTTTCAATCTCTTAATTTTTGATTTTAAATCTTGCGATTTTTGAGTTTCAGTCTTGCGATCTTTGAGTTTCAATCTTGCCATCTTTGAGTTTCAATTTTGCGATCTTTGAGTTTTAAACTTGCGATCTGTGTGGTTCAATCTTGCTATCTTTGAGTTTCAATCTTGCGATCTTTGAGTCTCAATCTGGCGATCTTTGAGTTTCAATCTAGTAATCTCTAAGTTTCAATCTAGCGATATTTGAGTTTTAATCTTGCGATATTTGATTTTTAATCTTGTGATCTTTTAGTTTCAATCTTGCGATCTTTGAGTTTCAATCTTGCGATCTTTGAGTTTCAATCCTGCATTCTTTGAGTTTCAATCCTTCGATCTTTGAGTTTCAATCTTGCGATCTTTGGGTCTCATTCTTGCGATCTTTGATTTTCAATCTTGCGATCTTTTAGTTTCAATCTTGAGATCTTTGAGAATCAATCTTGCTATTTTTTAGTTTAAATCTTGCGATCTTTGAGTTTCAATCTTGCGATCTTTGAGTTTCAATCTTTCGATCTTTGAGTTTCAATCTTGCAATCTTTAAGTTATAATCTTGCTGATCTTTGAGTTTCAATCTTGCGATCTTTGAGTTTCAATCTTGCGATTTTTGAGTTTCAATCATGCGATCTTTGAGTTTCAATCTTGCTATCTTTGAGTTTCAATCTTGCGATCTTTGAGTTTCAATCTTGCAATCTTTGATTTTAAATCTTGCGATCTTTGAGTTTCAGTCTTGCGATCTTTGAGTTTCAATCTTGCCATCTTTGAGTTTCAATCTTGCGATCTTTGAGTTTTAATCTTGCGATCTTTGTGTTTCAATCTTGCTATCTTTGAGTTTCAATCTTGCGATCTTTGAGTTTCAATCTTGCGATCTTTGAGTTTCAATCTTGCAATCTTTGAGTTTCAATCTTGCGATCTTTGAGTTTCAATCTTGCGATCTTTGAGTTATAATCTTGCGATCTTTGAGTTTCAATCTTGCGATCTTTGAGTTTCAATCTTGCGATCTTTGAGTTTCAATCTTGCGATCTTTGAGTTTCAATCTTGCGATCTTTGAGTTTCAATCTTGCGATCTTTGAGTTTAAATCTTGCGATCTTTGAGTTTCAATCTTGCGATCTTTGAGTTTCAATCTTGAGATCTTTGAGTTTCAATCTTGCGATCTTTGAGTTTCAATCTTGCGATCTTTGAGTTTCAATCTTGCGATCTTTGAGTTTCAATCTTGCGATCTTTGAGTTTTAATCTTGCCATCTTTGAGTTTCAATCTTGCGATCTTTGAGTTTCAATCTTGCGATCTTTGAGTTTCAATCTTGCAATCTTGGAAGTTTCAATCTTGCGATCTTTGAGTTTAAATCTTGCGATCTTTGAGTTTCAATCTTGCGATCTTTGAGTTTCAATCTTGCGATCTTTGAGTTTCAATCTTGCGATCTTTGAGTTTCAATCTTGCGATCTTTGAGTTTCAATCTTGCGATCTTTGAGTTTCAATCTTGCGATCTTTGAGTTTCAATCTTGCGATCTTTGAGTTTCAATCGTTTGATCTTTGAGTTTCAATCTTGCGATCTTTGAGTTTCAATCTTGCCATCTTTGAGTTTCAATCTTGCGATCTTTGAGTTTCAATCATGCGATCTTTGAGTTTCAATCTTGCGATCTTTGAGTTTCAATCTTGCTATCTTTGAGTTTCAATCTTGCGATCTTAGAGCTTTAATCTTGCGATCTTTGAGTTTTAATCTTGCTATCTTTGAGTTTCAATCTTGCGATCTTTGAGTTTCAATCTTGCGATCTTTGAGTTTCAATCTTGCGATCTTTGAGTTTCAATCTTGCGATCTTTGAGTTTCAATCTTGCGATCTTTGAGTTTCAATCTTGCGATCTTTGAGTTTCAATCTTGCGATCTTTGAGTTTCAATCTTGCGATCTTTGAGTTTCAATCTTGCGATCTTTTAGTTTCAATCTTGCGATCTTTGAGTTTCAATCTTGCGATCTTTGAGTTTCAATCTTGCGATCTTTGAGTTTCAATCGTTCGATCTTTGAGTTTCAATCTTGCGATCTTTGATTTTCAATCTTGCGATCTTTGAGTTTCAATCTTGCGATCTTTGTGGTTCAATCTTGCTATCTTTGAGTTTTAATCTTGCGATCTTTGAGTTTCAATCTTGCGATCTTTGAGTTTCAATCTTGCGATCTTTGAGTTTAATCTTGCGATCTTTTGAGTTTAAATCTTGCGATCTTTGAGTTTCAGTCTTGCGATCTTTGAGTTTCAATCTTGCAATCTTTGAGTTTCAATCTTGCGATCTTTGAGTTTTCAATCTTGCGATCTTTGAGTTTCAATCTTGCCATCTTTGAGTTTCAATCTTGCGATCTTTGAGTCTCAATCTGGCGATCTTTGAGTTTCAATCTAGTAATCTCTAAGTTTCAATCTAGCGATCTTTGAGTTTTAATCTTGCGATATTTGATTTTTAATCTTGTGATCTTTTAGTTTCAATCTTGCGATCTTTGAGTTTCAATCTTGCGATCTTTGAGTTTCAATCCTGCATTCTTTGAGTTTCAATCCTTCGATCTTTGAGTTTCAATCTTGCGATCTTTGGGTCTCATTCTTGCGATCTTTGATTTTCAATCATGCGATCTTTTAGTTTCAATCTTGAGATCTTTGAGAATCAATCTTGCTATTTTTTAGTTTAAATCTTGCGATCTTTGAGTTTCAATCTTGCGATCTTTGAGTTTCAATCTTTCGATCTTTGAGTTTCAATCTTGCAATCTTTAAGTTATAATCTTCTGATCTTTGAATTTCAATCTTGTGATCTTTATGTTTCAATCTTGCGATTTTTGAGTTTCAATCATGCGATCTTTGAGTTTCAATCTTGCTATCTTTGAGTTTAAATCTTGCGATCTTTGAGTTTCAATCTTGCAATCCTTGATTTTAAATCTTGCGATCTTTGAGTTTCAGTCTTGCGATCTTTGAGTTTCAATCTTGCCATCTTTGAGTTTCAATGTTGCGATCTTTGAGTTTTAAACTTGCGATCTTTGTTGTTCAATCTTGCTATCTTTGAGTTTCAATCTCGCGATCTTTGAGTTTCAATCTTGCGATCTTTGAGTTTCAATCTTGCAATCTCTAAGTTTCAATCTTGCGATCTTTGAGTTTCAATCTTGCGATATTTGAGTTATAATCTGGTGATCTTTTAGTTTCAATCTTGCGATCTTTGAGTTTCAATCTTGCGATCTTTGAGTTTCAATCCTGCATTCTTTTAGTTTCAATCTTGAGATCTTTGAGTTTCAATCTTGCTATTTTTTAGTTTAAATCTTGCGATCTTTGAGTTTCAATCTTGCGATCTTTGAGTTTCAATCTTGAGATCTTTGAGTTTCAATCTTGCGATCTTTGAATTTCAATCTTGCGATCTTTGAGTTTCAATCTTGCGATCTTTGTGTTTCAATCTTGCAATCTTTGAGTTTTAATCTTGCCATCTTTGATTTTCTATCTTTCGATCTTTGAGTTTCAATCTTGCGATCTTTGAGTTTCAATCTTGCAATCTTTAAGTTTCAATCTTCCGATCTTTGAGTTAAAATCTTGCTATCTTTGAGTTTTAATCTTGCAATCTTTGAGTTTCAATCTTGCCATTTTGAGTTTCAATCTTGCGATCTTTGAGTTTCAATCTTGCAATCTTTGAGTTTCAATCATGCGATCTTTGAGATTTAATCTTGCGATCTTTAAGTTTCAATCTTGCGATCTTTGAGTTTCAATCGTTTGATCTTTGAGTTTCAATCTTGCGATATTTGAGTTTCAATCTTGCCATCATTGAGTTTAAATTTTGCGATCTTTGAGTTTCAATCATGCGATCTTTGAGTTTCAATCTTGCGATCTTATAGTTTCTAACTTGCTATCTTTGAATTTCAATCTTGCGATCTTCGAGACTCAATCTTGCGATCTTTGAGTTTTTAACTTGCTATCTTTGAGTTTCAATCTTGAGATCTTTGAGTTTTAATCTTGTGATCTTTGTGTTTCAATCTTGCGATCTTTGAGTTTCAATCTTGTGATCCTTAAATTTTAATCTTGCGATCTTTGAGTTGTAATCTTGCTATCTTTGAGTTTCAATATTGCCATCCTTGAGTTTCAATCTTGCAATCTTTGAGTTTCAATCTTGCGATCTTTAAGTTTCAATCTTGCGATCTTTGAGTTTCAATCTTGCGATCTTTGAGTTTAATTCTTGCGATCTTTGAGTTTCAATCGTTTGATCTTTGAGTTTCAATCTTGCCATATTTGAATTTCAAAATTGCGATCTTTGACTTTAAATTTTGCCATCTTAGAGAAATAATCTTGCTATCATTGAGTTTTAATCTTGCGATCTTTGAGTTTCAATCTTGCGATCTTTGAGTTTCAATCTTGCGATCTTTGAGTTTAATTCTTGCGATCTTTGAGTTTCAATCCTGCGATCTTTGAGTTTCAATCTTGCCATCTTTGAGTTTCAATCTTGCAATCTTTGAGTTTCCATCTTGCGATCTTAAATTTCAATCTTGCGATCTTTGAGTTTCAATCTTGCCATCTTTGAGTTTCAATCTTGCCATCTATGAGTTTCAATCTTGCGATCTTTGAGTTTCAATCTTGCGATCTTTGAGTTTCAGTCTTGCGATCTTTGAGTTTCAATCTTGCGATCTTTGAGTTTCAATCGTTCGATCTTTGAGTTTCAATCTTGCGATCTTTGAGTTTCAATCTTGCAATCTTTAAGTTTTAATCTTGCGATCTTTGAGTTCAATCCTGCGATATTTGAGGTTTAATCTTGCGATCTTTGATTTTCAATCTTGCATTCTTTGAGTTTCAATCTTGCGATCTTTTAGTTTTATTCTTGCGATTTTTGGGTTTCATTCTTGCGATCTTTGAGTTTCAATCTTGCGATCTTTGAGTTTGAATCTTGCAATCTTTGAGTTTCAATCATGCGATCTTTGAGTTTTAATCTTGCAATCTTTGAGTTTAATTCTTGCGATCTTTGAGTTTCAATCTTGCGATCTTTGAGTTTCATTCTTGCCATCTTTAAGCTTTAATCTTGCGAATTGAGTTTATATCTTGCCATCTTTGAGTTTCATTCTTGCGATCTTTGAGTTTCAATCTTACGATCTTTGAATGTCAATCTTGCCATCTATCAGTTTAAATCTTGCGATCTTCGAGTTTCTATCATGCGATCTTTGAGTTTCAATCTTGCGATCTTTGAGTTTCAATCTTGCTATCTTTAAGTTTCAATCTAGCGATCTTTGAGTTTCAATCTTGCGATCTTTGAGTTTCAATCTTGCGATCTTTGAGTTTCAATCTTGCGATCTTTAATTTTCAATCTTGCGATCTTTGAGTTTCAATCGTTCGATCTTTGAGTTTCAATCTTGCGATCTTTGAGTTTCAATTTTGCGATCTTTAAGTTTCAATCTTGCGATCTTTGAGTTCAATCCTGCGATATTTGAGGTTTAATCTTGCGAACTTTGATTTTCAATCTTGCATTCTTTGAGTTTCAATCTTGCGATCTTTTAGTTTTATTCTTGCGATTTTTGGGTTTCATTCTTGCGATCTTTGAGTTTCAATCTTGCGATCTTTGAGTTTGAATCTTGCATTCTTTGAGTTTCAATCATGCGATCTTTGAGTTTTAATCTTGCGATCTTTGAGTTTAATTCTTGCGATCTTTGAGTTTCAATCTTGCGATCTTTGAGTTTTAATCTTGCTATCTTTAAGCTTTAATCTTGCAAATTGAGTTTATATCTTTCCATCTTTGAGTTTCATTCTTGCGATCTTTGAGTTTCAATCTTACGATCTTTGAATTTCAATCTTGCCATCTATGAATTTAAATCTTGCGATCTTTGAGTTTCTATCATGCGATCTTTGAGTTTCAATCTTGCGATCTTTGAGTTTCAATCTTGCGATCTTTTAGTTTCAATCTTGCGATCCTTGAGTTTCAATCTTGCGATCTTTGAGTTTCAATCTTACGATCTTTGGGTCTCATTCTTGCGATCTTTGAGTTTCAATCTTGCGATCTTTGAGTTTCAATCGTTCGATCTTTGAGTTTCAATCTTGCGATCTTTGAGTTTCAATCTTGCATACTTTAAGTTTCAATCTTGCGATCTTTGAGTTCAATCCTGCGATATTTGAGGTTTAATCTTGCGAACTTTGATTTTCAATCTTGCATTCTTTGAGTTTCAATCTTGCCATCTTTAAGCTTTAATCTTGCGAATTGAGTTTATATCTTGCCATCTTTGAGTTTCATTCTTGCGATCTTTGAGTTTCAATCTTACGATCTTTGAATTTCAATCCTGCATTCTTTTAGTTTCAATCTTGAGATCTTTGAGTTTCAATCTTGCTATTTTTTAGTTTAAATCTTGCGATCTTTGAGTTTCAATCTTGCGATCTTTGAGTTTCAATCTTGAGATCTTTGAGTTTCAATCTTGCGATATTTGAATTTCAATCTTGCGATCTTTGAGTTTCAATCTTGCGATCTTTGTGTTTCAATCTTGCAATCTTTGAGTTTTAATCTTGCCATCTTTGAGTTTCTATCTTTCGATCTTTGAGTTTCAATCTTGCGATCTTTGAGTTTCAATCTTGCAATCTTTAAGTTTCAATCTTTCGATCTTTGAGTTTAAATCTTGCTATCTTTGAGTTTGAATCTTGCAATCTTTGAGTTTCAATCTTGCCATTTTGAGTTTCAATCTTGCGATCTTTGAGTTTCAATCTTGCAATCTTTGAGTTTCAATCATGCGATCTTTGAGATTTAATCTTGCGATCTTTAAGTTTCAATCTTGCGATCTTTGAGTTTCAATCGTTTGATCTTTGAGTTTCAATCTTGCGATATTTGAGTTTCAATCTTGCCATCATTGAGTTTAAATTTTGCGATCTTTGAGTTTCAATCATGCGATCTTTGAGTTTCAATCTTGCGATCTTATAGTTTCTAACTTGCTATCTTTGAATTTCAATCTTGCGATCTTCGAGACTCAATCTTGCGATCTTTGAGTTTTAACTTGCTATCTTTGAGTTTCAATCTTGAGATCTTTGAGTTTTAATCTTGTGATCTTTGTGTTTCAATCTTGCGATCTTTGAGTTTCAATCTTGTGATCCTTAAATTTTAATCTTGCGATCTTTGAGTTGTAATCTTGCTATCTTTGAGTTTCAATATTGCCATCCTTGAGTTTCAATCTTGCAATCTTTGAGTTTCAATCTTGCGATCTTTAAGTTTCAATCTTGCGATCTTTGAGTTTCAATCTTGCGATCTTTGAGTTTAATTCTTGCGATCTTTGAGTTTCAATCGTTTGATCTTTGAGTTTCAATCTTGCCATATTTGAATTTCAAAATTGCGATCTTTGACTTAAAATTTTGCCATCTTAGAGAAATAATCTTGCTATCATTGAGTTTTAATCTTGCGATCTTTGAGTTTCAATCTTGCGATCTTTGAGTTTCAATCTTGCGATCTTTGAGTTTAATTCTTGCGATCTTTGAGTTTTAATCCTGCGATCTTTGAGTTTCAATCTTGCCATCTTTGAGTTTCAATCTTGCAATCTTTGAGTTTCCATCTTGCGATCTTAAATTTCAATCTTGCGATCTTTGAGTTTCAATCTTGCCATCTTTGAGTTTCAATCTTGCCATCTATGAGTTTCAATCTTGCGATCTTTGAGTTTCAATCTTGCGATCTTTGAGTTTCAGTCTTGCGATCTTTGAGTTTCAATCTTGCGATCTTTGAGTTTCAACTTTGAGTTTCAATCTTGCGATCTTTGAGTTTCAATCTTGCAATCTTTAAGTTTTAATCTTGCGATCTTTGAGTTCAATCCTGCGATATTTGAGGTTTAATCTTGCGATCTTTGATTTTCAATCTTGCATTCTTTGAGTTTCAATCTTGCGATCTTTTAGTTTTATTCTTGCGATTTTTGGGTTTCATTCTTGCGATCTTTGAGTTTCAATCTTGCGATCTTTGAGTTTGAATCTTGCAATCTTTGAGTTTCAATCATGCGATCTTTGAGTTTTAATCTTGCAATCTTTGAGTTTAATTCTTGCGATCTTTGAGTTTCAATCTTGCGATCTTTGAGTTTCATTCTTGCCATCTTTAAGCTTTAATCTTGCGAATTGAGTTTATATCTTGCCATCTTTGAGTTTCATTCTTGCGATCTTTGAGTTTCAATCTTACGATCTTTGAATGTCAATCTTGCCATCTATCAGTTTAAATCTTGCGATCTTCGAGTTTCTATCATGCGATCTTTGAGTTTCAATCTTGCGATCTTTGAGTTTCAATCTTGCTATCTTTAAGTTTCAATCTAGCGATCTTTGAGTTTCAATCTTGCGATCTTTGAGTTTCAATCTTGCGATCCTTGAGTTTCAATCTTGCGATCTTTAATTTTCAATCTTGCGATCTTTGAGTTTCAATCGTTCGATCTTTGAGTTTCAATCTTGCGATCTTTGAGTTTCAATTTTGCAATCTTTAAGTTTCAATCTTGCGATCTTTGAGTTCAATCCTGCGATATTTGAGGTTTAATCTTGCGAACTTTGATTTTCAATCTTGCATTCTTTGAGTTTCAATCTTGCGATCTTTTAGTTTTATTCTTGCGATTTTTGGGTTTCATTCTTGCGATCTTTGAGTTTCAATCTTGCGATCTTTGAGTTTGAATCTTGCATTCTTTGAGTTTCAATCATGCGATCTTTGAGTTTTAATCTTGCGATCTTTGAGTTTAATTCTTGCGATCTTTGAGTTTCAATCTTGCGATCTTTGAGTTTTAATCTTGCTATCTTTAAGCTTTAATCTTGCAAATTGAGTTTATATCTTTCCATCTTTGAGTTTCATTCTTGCGATCTTTGAGTTTCAATCTTACGATCTTTGAATTTCAATCTTGCCATCTATGAATTTAAATCTTGCGATCTTTGAGTTTCTATCATGCGATCTTTGAGTTTCAATCTTGCGATCTTTGAGTTTCAATCTTGCGATCTTTGAGTTTCAATCTTGCGATCCTTGAGTTTCAATCTTGCGATCTTTGAGTTTCAATCTTACGATCTTTGGGTCTCATTCTTGCGATCTTTGAGTTTCAATCTTGCGATCTTAGAGTTTCAATCGTTCGATCTTTGAGTTTCAATCTTGCGATCTTTGAGTTTCAATCTTGCAATCTTTGAGTTCAACCCTGCGATATTTGAGGTTTAATCTTGCGAACTTTGATTTTCAATCTTGCATTCTTTGAGTTTCAATCTTGCCATCTTTAAGCTTTAATCTTGCGAATTGAGTTTATATCTTGCCATCTTTGAGTTTCATTCTTGCGATCTTTGAGTTTCAATCTTACGATCTTTGAATTTCAATCTTGCCATATATGAGTTTAAATCTTGCGATCTTTGAGTTTCTATCATGAGATCTTTGAGTTTCAATCTTGCGATCTTTGAGTTTCAATCTTGCTATCTTTAAGTTTCAATCTTGCGATCTTTAAATTTCAATCTTGCGATCTTTGAGTTTCAATCTTGCGATCTTTGAGTTTCAATCTTGCGATCCTTGAGTTTCAATCTTGCGATCTTTGAGTTTCAATCTTGCGATCTTTGAGTTTCAATCTTGCGATCTTTGAGTTTCAATCTTTCGATCCTTGAGTTTCAATCGTTCGATCTTTAAGTTTCAATCTTGCGATCTTTGAGTTTCAATCGTTCGATCTTTGAGTTTCAATCTTGCCATTTTTAAGTTTCAATCTTGCGATCTTTGAGTTTCAATTTTGCGATCTTTGAGTTTTAATCTTGCTATCTTTGAGTTTAAATCTTGCGATCTTTGAGTTTCGATCTTATAATTTTTGATTTTAAATCTTGCGATCTTTGAGTTTCAGTCTTGCGATCTTTGAGTTTCAATCTTGCCAACTTTGAGTTTCAATTTTGCGATCTTTAAGTTTTAAACTTGCGATCTGTGTGGTTCAATCTTGCTATCTTTGAGTTTCAATCTTGCGATCTTTGAGTCTCAATCTTGCGATCTTTGAGTTTTAATCTTGCGATATTTGAGTTTTAATCTTGTGATCTTTTGGTTTCAATCTTGCGATCTTTGAGTTTCAATCTTGCGATTTTGAGTTTCAATCCTGCATTCTTTGAGTTTCAATCCTTCGATCTTTGAGTTTCAATCTTGCGTTTTTTGGGTCTCATTCTTGCGTTCTTTGATTTTTAATCTTGCGATCTTTTAGTTTCAATCTTGAGATCTTTGAGTTTCAATCTTGCTATTTTTTAGTTTAAATCTTGCGATCTTTGATTTTCAATCTTGCGATCTTTGAGTTTCAATCTTGCGATCTTTGAGTTTCAATCTTGCGATATTTGAGTTTTAATCTTGTGATCTTTTGGTTTCAATGTTGCGATTTTTGAGTTTTAATCTTGCGATCTTTGAGTTTCAATCCTGCATTCTTTAAGTTTCAATCTTGCGATCTTTTAGTTTCATTCTTGCGATCTTTGGGTTTCATTCTTGCGAATTTGAGTTTCAATCTTGCCATCTATGAGTTTCAATCTTGCGATCTTTGAGTTTAATTCTTGAGATCTTTGAGTTTCAATCTTGCGATCTTTGGGTCTCATTCTTGCGATCTTTGATTTTCAATCTTGCGATCTTTTAGTTTCAATCTTGAGATCTTTGAGTCTCAATCTTGCTATTTTTTAGTTTAAATCTTGCGATCTTTGAGTTTCAATCTTGCGATCTTTGAGTTTCAATCTTGCGATCTTTGAGTCTCAATCTTGAGATCTTTGAGTTTCAATCTTGCGATCTTTGAATTTCAATCTTGCGATCTTAGAGTTTCCATCTTGCGATATTTGTGTTTTAATCTTGCGATCTTTGAGATTTAATCTTGCCATCTTTGAGTTTCAATCTTGCGATCTTTGGGTTTCATTCTTGCGATCTTTGAGTTTCAATCTTGCGATCTTTAAGTTTCCATCTTGCGATCTTTGAGTTCCAATCTTGCTATCTTTGAGTTTCAATCTTGCCATCTTTGAGTTTCTATCTTTCGATCTTTGAGTTTCAATCTTGCGATCTTTGAATTTCAATCTTATGATCTTTGAGTTTCAATCTTGCGATTTTTGAGTTTCAATCATGCGATCTTTGAGTTTCAAACTTGCTATATTTGAGTTTCAATCTTGCTATCTTTGAGTTTAAATCTTGCCATTAATGAGTTTAAATCTTGCAATCTTTCAGTTTCAATCTTGCGATCTTTATGTTTCAATCTTGTAATCTTTGAGTTTCAATCTTGCGATCTTAGAATTTCAATCTTGCGATCTAAGAGTTTTAATCTTGCGATCTTTGAGTTTCAATCTTGCCATCTATGAGTTTCAATCTTGCGATCTTTGAGTTTTAATCTTGCGATCTTTGAGTTTCAGTCTTGCGATCTTTGAGTTTCAATCTTGCGATCTTTGAGTTTCAATCGTTCGATTTTTGAGTTTCAATCTTGCGATCTTTGAGTTTCAATCTTGCAATCTTTAAGTTTCAATCTTGCGATCTTTGAGTTCAATCCTGCGATATTTGAGGTTTAATCTTGCGATCTTTGAGTTTCAAGCTTGCATTCTTTGAGTTTCAATCTTGCGATCTTTGAGTTTCAATCATGTGATCTTTGAGTTTCAATCTTGCGATCTTTTAGTTTCAAACTTGCTATCTTTGAATTTCAATCTTGCGATCTTCGAGTTTCAATCTTGCGATCTTTGAGTTTCAATCTTGCGAACTTCAGTTTCAATCGTGTGATCTTTTAGTTTCAATCTTGCGATCTTTGAGTTTCAATCTTGCGATCTTTGAGTTTTAATCTTGCTATTTTTAAGTTTCAATCTTGCGATCTTTGACTTTCAATCTTGCGATCTTTGAGTTTCAATCTTGCGATCTTTGAGTTTCAATCTTGCGATCTTTGAGATTCAATCTTGCGATCTTTGATTTCAATCCTGCGATATTTGAGGTTTAATCTTGCGATCTTTGAGTTTCAATCTTGCATTCTTTGAGTTTCAATCTTGCGATCTTTGAGTTTGAATCTTGTGATTTTTGAGTTTCAATCTTGTGATCTTTGAGTTTAATTCTTGCGATCTTTGAGTTTCAATCTTGCGATTTTTGAGTTTCAATCTTGCCATCTTTGAGTTTTAATCTTGCTAATTGAGTTTAAATCTTGCCATCTTTGAGTTTCGTTCTTGTGATCTTTGAGTTTCAATCTTGCGATCTTTGAATTTCAATCTTGCCATCTATGAGTTTAAATCTTGCGATCTTTGAGTTTCAATCTTGCGATCTTTGAGTTTCAATCTTGCTATCTTTGAGTTTAAATCTTGCCATCAATGAGTTTAAATCTTGCAATCTTTCAGTTTCAATCTTGCGATCTTTAAGTTTCAATCTTGCGATCTTTGACTTTCAATCTCTCGATCTTTGAGTTTAAATCTTGCGATCTTTGAGTTTCAATCTTGCGATCTTTGAATTTCAATCTTGCCATCTATGAGTTTAAATCTTGCGATCTTTGAGTTTCAATCTTTCGATCTTTGAGTTTCAATCTGGTGATCTTTGAGTTTCAATCTTGCGATCTTTGAGTTTCAATCTTGCGATCTTTGAGTTTCGATCTTGCTATCTTTAAGTTTCAATCTTGCGATCTTTGACTTTCAATCTTGCGATCTTTGAGTTTAAATCTTGCGATCTTTGAGTTTCAATCTTGCGATCTTTGAGTTTCAATCCTGCGATCTTTGACTTTCAATCTTGCGATCTTTGAGTTTCAATCTTGCGATCTTTGAGTTTCAATCTTGCGATCTTTGAATTTCAATCTTGCGATCTAAGAGTTTTAATCTTGCGATCTTTGAGTTTCAATCTTGCCATCTATGAGTTTCAATCTTGCGATCTTTGAGTTTCAATCTTGCGATCTTTGAGTTTCAGTCTTGCGATCTTTAAATTTCAATCTTGCGATCTTTGAGTTTCAATCGTTCGATTTTTGAGTTTCAATCTTGCGATCTTTGAGTTTCAATCTTGCAATCTTTAAGTTTCAATCTTGCGATCTTTGAGTTCAATCCTGCGATATTTGAGGTTTAATCTTGCGATCTTTGAGTTTCACTCTAGCATTCTTTGAGTTTCAATCTTGCGATCTTTTAGTTTCATTCTTGCGATCTTTGGGTTTCATTCTTGCGATCTTTGAGTTTCAATCTTGCGATCTTTGAGTTTGAATCTTGCGATCTTTGAGTTTCAATCATGCGATCTTTGAGTTTAATCTTGCAATCTTTGAGTTTAATTCTTGCGATCTTTGAGTTTCAATCTTGCGATCTTTGAGTTTCATTCTTGCGATCTTTGAAGCTTTAATCTTGCGACTTGAGTTTTAATCTTGCCATCTTTGAGTTTCATTCTTGCGATCTTTGAGTTTCAATCTTACGATCTTTGAATGTCAATCTTGCCATCTATCAGTTTAAATCTTGCGATCTTCGAGTTTCTATCATGCGATCTTTGAGTTTCAATCTTGCGATCTTTGAGTTTCAATCTTGCTATCTTTAAGTTTCAATCTAGCGATCTTTGAGTTTCAATCTTGCGATCTTTGAGTTTCAATCTTGCGATCCTTGAGTTTCAATCTTGCGATCTTTAATTTTCAATCTTGCGATCTTTGAGTTTCAATCGTGCGATCTTTGAGTTTCAATCTTGCGATCTTTGAGTTTCAATCTTGCGATCTTTGAGATTCAATCCTGCGATCTTTGATTTCAATCCTGCGATATTTGAGGTTTAATCTTGCGATCTTTGAGTTTCAATCTTGCATTCTTTGAGTTTCAATCTTGCGATCTTTCAGTTTTCATTCTTGTGATCTTTGGGTTTCATTCTTGAGATCTTTGAGTTTCAATCTTGCGATCTTTGAAGTTGAATCTTGTGATTTTTGAGTTTCAATCTTGCGATCTTTGAGTTTAATTTTGCGATCTTTGAGTTTCAATCTTGCGATCTTTGAGTTTCAATCTTGCCATCTTTGAGTTTTAATCTTGCTAATTGAGTTTAAATCTTGCCATCTTTGAGTTTCGTTCTTGCGATCTTTGAGTTTCAATCTTGCGATCTTTGAATTTCAATCTTGCCATCTATGAGTTTAAATCTTGCGATCTTTGAGTTTCTATCTTGTGATCTTTGAGTTTCAATCTTGTGATCTTTGAGTTTCAATCTTGCGATCTTTGAGTTTCAATCTTGCGATCCTTGAGTTTCAATCTTGCGATCTTTGAGTTTCAATCTTGCGATCTTTGAGTTCAATCTTGCGATCTTTGAGTTTCAATCTTGCGATCTTTGAGTTTCAATCTTGCGATCTTTGAGTTTCAATCTTGCGATCTTTGAGTTTCAATCTTGCGATCTTTGAGTTTCAATCTTGCGATCTTTGAGTTTCAATCTTGCGATCTTTGAGTTTCAATCTTGCGATCTTTGAGTTTCAATCTTGCGATCTTTAAGTTTCAATCTTGCGATCTTTGAGTTTCAATCTTGCGATCTTTGAGTTTCATTCTTGCGATCTTTGAGTTTCAATCTTGCGATCTTTGAGTTTCAATCTTGCGATCTTTGAGTTTCAATCTTGCGATCTTTGAGTTTCAATCTTGCGATCTTTTAGTTTCAATCTTGCGATCTTTGAGTTTCAATCTTGCGATCTTTGAGTTTCAATCTTGCGATCTTTGAGTTTTCAATCTTGCGATATTTGAGTTTCAATCTTGCGATCTTTGAGTTTCAATCTTGCGATCTTTGAGTTTCAATCTTGCGATCTTTGAGTTTCAATCTTGCCATCTTTGAGTTTTAATCTTTCGATCTTTGAGTTTCAATCTTGCGATCTTTGAGTTTCAATCTTGCGATCTTTAGTTTCAATCTTGCGATCTTTGAGTTTCAATCTTGCTATCTTTGAGTTTAAATCTTGCTATCTTTGAGTTTCAATCTTGCGATCTTTGAGTTTCAATCCTGCGATCTTTGAGTTTCATTCTTGCGATCTTTGAGTTTCAATCTTGCGATCTTTGAGTTTTAATCTTGCGATCTTTAAGTTTAAATCTTGCGATCTTTGAGTTTCATTCTTGCGATCTTTAAGTTTCAATCTTGCGATCTTTGAAGTTTCAATCTTGCCATCTATGAGTTTAAATCTTGCGATCTTTGAGTTTCAATCATGTGATCTTTGAGTTTCAATCTTGCGATCTTTTAGTTTCTAACTTGCTATCTTTGAATTTCAATCTTGCGATCTTCGAGGACTCAATCTTGCGATCTTTGAGTTTCAATCTTGCGAACTTCAGTTTCAATCTTGCGATCTTTGAGTTTCAATCTTGCTATCTTTGAGTTTAATCTTGCGATCTTTGAGTTTCAATCTTGCGATCTTTGAGTTTCAATCTTGCGATCTTTGAGTTTCAATCTTGCTATCTTTGAGTTTCAATCTTGCGATCTTTGAGTTTCAATCTTGCCGATCTTTGAGTTTTAATCTTGCGATCTTTGAGTTTCAATCTTGCGATCTTTGAGTTTCAATCTTGCGATCTTTGAGTTTCAATCTTGCGATCTTTGAGTTTCAATCATGTGATCTTTGAGTTTCAATCTTGCGATCTTTGAGTTTCAAACTTGCGATCTTTGAGTTTCAATCTTGCTATCTTTGAGTTTCAATCTTGCGATCTTGAGTTTCAATCTTGCGAACTTTGAGTTTCAATCTTGCTGATCTTTGAGTTTCAATCTTGCGATCTTTGAGTTTCAATCTTGCGATCTTTGAGTTTCAATCCTTGCGATTTTTGAGTTTCAATCTTGCGATCTTTGAGTTTCAATCTTGCTATCTTTGAGTTTCAATCTTGCGATCTTTGAGTTTCAATCTTGCGATCTTTGAGTTTCAATCTTGCGATCTTTGAGTTTCAATCTTGCCATCTTTGAGTTTCAATCTTGCGATCTTTGAGTTTCAATCTTGCGATCTTTGAGTTTCAATCTTGCGATCTTTGAGTTTCAATCTTGCGATCTTTGAGTTTCAATCTTGCGATCTTTGAGTTTCAATCTTGCAATCTTTGAGTTTCAATCTTGCGATCTTTGAGTTTCAATCCTGCGATATTTGAGGTTTAATCTTGCGATCTTTGAGTTTCAATCTTGCATTCTTTGAGTTTCAATCTTGCGATCTTTGAGTTTCATTCTTGCGATCTTTGGGTTTCATTCTTGCGATCTTTGAGTTTCAATCTTGCGATCTTTGAGTTTGAATCTTGCGATCTTTGAGTTTCAATCTTGCGATCTTTGAGTTTTAATCTTGCGATCTTTGAGTTTCAATCTTTAGATCTTTGAGTTTCAATCTTGCGATCTTTGAGTTTCAATCTTGCCATCTTTGAGCTTTAATCTTGCGATTGGTTTATATCTTGCCATCTTTGAGTTTCTTCTTGCGATCTTTGAGTTTCATCTTACATCTTTGAATGTCAATCTTGCATCTTCAGTTAAAATCTTGCGATCTTCGAGTTTCTATCATGCGATCTTTGGTTTCAATCTGCGATCTTGAGTTCATCTTGCTATCTTTAAGTTTCATCTAGGACTTTGAGTTTCAATCTTGCGATCTTTGAGTTTAATCTTGCGATCCTTGAGTTTCAATTTGCGATCTTTAATTTCAATCTTCGATCTTGATTCAATCTTCGATCTTTGATTTCAATCTTGGATCTTGGTTCAATTTTGCAATCTTTAAGTTTCAATCTTGCGATCTTTGAGTTCAATCCTGCGATATTAGGTTATCTGCGAACTTTGATTTTCATCTTCATTCTTTGAGTTTCATCTTGCGTCTTTTAGTTTTATTCTTGCATTTTTGGGTTCATTTTGCGATCTTGAGTTCAATCTGGATCTTTGAGTTTGATCTTGCATTCTTTGAGTTTCAATCATGCGATCTTTGAGTTTTAATCTTGCGATCTTTGAGTTTAATTCTTGCGATCTTTGAGTTTCAATCTTGCGATCTTTGAGTTTTAATCTTGCTATCTTTAAGCTTTAATCTTGCAAATTGAGTTTATATCTTTCCATCTTTGAGTTTCATTCTTGCGATCTTTGAGTTTCAATCTTACGATCTTTGAATTTCAATCTTGCCATCTATGAATTTAAATCTTGCGATCTTTGAGTTTCTATCATGCGATCTTTGAGTTTCAATCTTGCGATCTTTGAGTTTCAATCTTGCGATCTTTGAGTTTCAATCTTGCGATCCTTGAGTTTCAATCTTGCGATCTTTGAGTTTCAAATCTTACGATCTTTGGGTCTCAGTCTTGCGATCTTTGAGTTTCAATCTTGCGATCTTTGAGTTTCAATCGTTCGATCTTTGAGTTTCAATCTTGCGATCTTTGAGTTTCAATCTTGCAATCTTTGAGTTCAATCCTGCGATATTTGAGGTTTAATCTTGCGAACTTTGATTTTCAATCTTGCATTCTTTGAGTTTCAATCTTGCCATCTTTAAGCTTTAATCTTGCGAATTGAGTTTATATCTTGCCATCTTTGAGTTTCATTCTTGCGATCTTTGAGTTTCAATCTTACGATCTTTGAATTTCAATCTTGCCATATATGAGTTTAAATCTTGCGATCTTTGAGTTTCTATCATGCGATCTTTGAGTTTCAATCTTGCGATCTTTGAGTTTCAATCTTACTATCTTTAAGTTTCAATCTTGCGATCTTTAAATTTCAATCTTGCGATCTTTGAGTTTCAATCTTGCGATCTTTGAGTTTCAATCTTGCGATCCTTGAGTTTCAATCTTGCGATCTTTGAGTTTCAATCTTGCGATCTTTGAGTTTCAATCTTGCGATCTTTGAGTTTCAATCTTGCGATCCTTGAGTTTCAATCGTTCGATCTTTAAGTTTCAATCTTGCGATCTTTGAGTTTCAATCGTTCGATCTTTGAGTTTCAATCTTGCCATTTTTAAGTTTCAATCTTGCGATCTTTGAGTTTCAATTTTGCGATCTTTGAGTTTTAATCTTGCTATCTTTGAGTTTAAATCTTGCGATCTTTGAGTTTCGATCTTATAATTTTGATTTTAAATCTTGCGATCTTTGAGTTTCAGTCTTGCGATCTTTGAGTTTCAATCTTGCCAACTTTGAGTTTCAATTTTGCGATCTTTGAGTTTTAAACTTGCGATCTGTGTGGTTCAATCTTGCTATCTTTGAGTTTCAATCTTGCGATCTTTGAGTCTCAATCTTGCGATCTTTGAGTTTTAATCTTGCGATATTTGAGTTTTAATCTTGTGACCTTTGGTTTCAATATTGCGATCTTTGAGTTTCAATCTTGCGATCTTTGAGTTTCAATCCTGCATCTTTGAGTTTCAATCCTTGCGATCTTTGAGTTTCAATCTTGCGTTTTTTGGGTCTCATTCTTGCGTTCTTTGATTTTAATCTTGCGATCTTTTAGTTTCAATCTTGAGATCTTTGAGTTTCAATCTTGCTATTTTTTGTTTAAATCTTGCGATCTTTGATTTTCAATCTTGCGATCTTTGAGTTTCAATCTTGCGATCTTTGAGTTTCAATCTTGCGATATTTGAGTTTCAATCTTGCGATCTTTGAGTTTCAATCTTGCGATCTTTGAGTTTTAATCTTGCGATCTTTGAGTTTCAATCTTGCGATCTTTGAGTTTCAATCTTGCGATCTTTGAGTTTCAATCTTGCGATCTTTGAGTTTCATTCTTGCGATCTTTGAGTTTCAATCTTGCCATCTTTGAGTTTCAATCTTGCGATCTTTGAGTTTCAATCTTGCGATCTTTGAGTTTCAATCTTGCGATCTTTGAGTTTCATTCTTGCGATCTTTGAGTTTCAATCTTGCGATCTTTGAGTTTCAATCTTGAGATCTTTGAGTTTCAATCTTGCTATCTTTTAGTTTCAATCTTGCGATCTTTGAGTTTCAATCTTGCGATCTTTGAGTTTCAATCTTGCGATCTTTGAGTTTCAATCTTGCGATCTTTGAGTTTCAATCTTGCGATCTTTGAGTTTCAATCTTGCGATCTTTGAGTTTCAATCTTGCGATCTTTGAGTTTTAATCTTGCGATCTTTGAGTTTCAATCTTGCGATCTTTGAGTTTCAATCTTGCGATCTTTGAGTTTCATTCTTGCGATCTTTGAGTTTCAATCTTGCGATCTTTGAGTTTCAATCTTGCGATCTTTGAGTTTCAATCTTGCTATCTTTGAGTTTCAATCTTGCGATCTTTGAGTTTCAATCTTGCGATCTTTGAGTTTCAATCTTGCGATCTTTGAGTTTCAATCTTGTGATCTTTGAGTTTCAATCTTGCGATCTTTGAGTTTCAATCTTGCGATCTTTGAGTTTCAATCTTGCGATATTTGAGTTTCAATCTTGCTATCTTTGAGTTTAAATCTTGCTATCTTTGAGTTTAAATCTTGCGATCTTTGAGTTTCAATCTTGCGATCTTTGAGTTTCAATCTTGCTATCTTTGAGTTTCAATCTTGCGATCTTTGAGTTTCAATCTTGCGATCTTTGAGTTTCAATCTTGCGATCTTTGAGTTTCAATCTTGCCATCTTTGAGTTTCAATCTTGCGATCTTTGAGTTTAATCTTGCGATCTTTGAGTTTCAATCTTGCGATCTTTGAGTTTCAATCTTGCGATCTTTGAATTTCAATCTTGCGATCTTTGAGTTTAAATCTTGCGATCTTTGAGTTTCAATCTTGCGATCTTTGAGTTTCAATCTTGCGATCTTTGAGTTTCAATCTTGCGATCTTTGAGTTTCAATCTTGCGATCTTTGAGTTTCAATCTTGCTATCTTTGAGTTTCAATCTTGCGATCTTTGAGTTTCAATCTTGCGATCTTTGAGTTTAAATCTTGCGATCTTTGAGTTTCAATCTTGCGATCTTTGAGTTTCAATCTTGCGATCTTTGAGTTTCAATCTTGCGATCTTTGAGTTTCAATCTTGCGATCTTTGAGTTTCAATCTTGCGATCTTTGAGTTTCAATCTTGCGATCTTTGAGTTTCAATCTTGCGATCTTTGAATTTCAATCTTGCGATCTAAGAGTTTTAATCTTGCGATCTTTGAGTTTCAATCTTGCCATCTATGAGTTTCAATCTTGCGATCTTTGAGTTTCAATCTTGCGATCTTTGAGTTTCAGTCTTGCGATCTTTGAGTTTCAATCTTGCGATCTTTGAGTTTCAATCGTTCGATTTTTGAGTTTCAATCTTGCGATCTTTGAGTTTCAATCTTGCAATCTTTAAGTTTCAATCTTGCGATCTTTGAGTTCAATCCTGCGATATTTGAGGTTTAATCTTGCGATCTTTGAGTTTCACTCTAGCATTTTTTGAGTTTCAATCTTGCGATCTTTTAGTTTCATTCTTGCGATCTTTGGGTTTCATTCTTGCGATCTTTGAGTTTCAATCTTGCGATCTTTGAGTTTGAATCTTGCGATCTTTGAGTTTCAATCTTGCGATCTTTGAGTTAAATTCTTGCGATCTTTGAGTTTCAATCTTGCGATCTATGAATTTCAATCTTGCGATCTTCGAGTTTCAATCTTGCGATCTTTGAGTTTCAATCTTGCGAACTTCAGTTTTAATCTTGTGATCTTTTAGTTTCAATCTTGCGATCTTTGAGTTTCAATCTTGCGATCTTTGAGTTTCAATCTTGCTATTTTTAAGTTTCAATCTTGCGATCTTTGACTTTTAATCTTGCGATCTTTGAGTTTCAATCTTGCGATCTTTGAGTTTCAATCTTGCGATCTTTGAGATTCAATCCTGCGATCTTTGATTTCAATCCTGCGATATTTGAGGTTTAATCTTGCGATCTTTGAGTTTCAATCTTGCATTCTTTGAGTTTCAATCTTGCGATCTTTCAGTTTCATTCTTGTGATCTTTGGGTTTCATTCTTGAGATCTTTGAGTTTCAATCTTGCGATCTTTGAAATTGAATCTTGTGATTTTTGAGTTTCAATCTTGCGATCTTTGAGTTTAATTTTTGCGATCTTTGAGTTTCAATCTTGCGATTTTTGAGTTTCAATCTTGCCATCTTTGAGTTTTAATCTTGCTAATTGAGTTTAAATCTTGCCATCTTTGAGTTTCGTTCTTGCGATCTTTGAGTTTCAATCTTGCGATCTTTGAATTTCAATCTTGCCATCTATGAGTTTAAATCTTGCGATCTTTGAGTTTCAATCTTGTGATCTTTGAGTTTCAATCTGGTGATCTTTGAGTTTCAATCTTGCGATCTTTGAGTTTCAATCTTGCGATCTTTAAGTTTCAATCTTGCTATCTTTAAGTTTCAATCTTGCGATCTTTGAGTTCAATCCTGCGATATTTGAGGTTTAATCTTGCGATCTTTGAGTTTCAATCTTGCATTCTTTGAGTTTCAATCTTGCGATCTTTTAGTTTCATTCTTGCGATCTTTGGGTTTCATTCTTGCGATCTTTGAGTTTCAATCTTGCGATCTTTGAGTTTGAATCTTGCGATCTTTGAGTTTCAATCTTGCGAACTTCAGTTTCAATCTTGTGATCTTTTAGTTTTAATCTTGCGATCTTTGAGTTTCAATCTTGCGATCTTTGAGTTTCAATCCTGCTATTTTTAAGTTTCAATCTTGCGATCTTTGACTTTCAATCTTGCGATCTTTGAGTTTCAATCTTGCGATCTTTGAGTTTCAATCTTGCGATCTTTAAGATTCAATCTTGCGATCTTTGATTTCAATCCTGCGATATTTGAGGTTTAATCTTGCGATCTTTGAGTTTCAATCTTGCATTCTTTGAGTTTCAATCTTGCGATATTTTAGTTTCATTCTAGTGATCTTTGGGTTTCATTCTTGAGATCTTTGAGATTCAATCTTGCGATCTTTGAGTTTGAATCTTGTGATTTTTGAGTTTCAATCTTGCGATCTTTGAGTTTAATTCTTGCGATCTTTGAGTTTCAATCTTGCGATTTTTGAGTTTCAATCTTGCCATCTTTGAGTTTTAATCTTGCTAATTGAGTTTAAATCTTGCCATCTTTGAGTTTCGTTCTTGCGATCTTTGAGTTTCAATCTTGCGATCTTTGAATTTCAATCTTGCCATCTATGAGTTTAAATCTTGCGATCTTTGAGTTTCAATCTTGCGATCTTTGAGTTTCAATCTGGTGATCTTTGAGTTTCAATCTTGCGATCTTTGAGTTTCAATCTTGCGATCTTTGAGTTTCAATCTTGCTATCTTTAAGTTTCAATCTTGCGATCTTTGACTTTCAATCTCTCGATCTTTGAGTTTAAATCTTGCGATCTTTGAGTTTCAATCTTGCCATCTTTGAGTTTTAATCTTGCGAATTGAGTTTAAATCTTGCCATCTTTGAGTTTTATTCTTGCGATCTTTGAGTTTCAATCATGCGATCTTTGAATTTCAATCTTGCCATCTATGAGTTTAAATCTTGCGATCTTTGAGTTTCAATCATGTGATCTTTGAGTTTCAATCTTGCGATCTTTTAGTTTCAAACTTGCTATCTTTGAATTTCAATCTTGCGATCTTCGAGTTTCAATCTTGCGATCTTTGAGTTTCAATCTTGCGAACTTCAGTTTCAATCGTGTGATCTTTTAGTTTCAATCTTGCGATCTTTGAGTTTCAATCTTGCGATCTTTGAGTTTCAATCTTGCTATTTTTAAGTTTCAATCTTGCGATCTTTGACTTTCAATCTTGCGATCTTTGAGTTTCAATCTTGCAATCTTTGAGTTTCAATCTTGCGATCTTTGAGATTCAATCTTGCGATCTTTGATTTCAATCCTGCGAAATTTGAGGTTAAATTTTGCGATCTTTGAGTTTCAATCTTGCTATCTTTAAGTTTCAATCTTGCGATCTTTGAGTTTCAATCTTGCGATCTTTGACTTTTAATCGTTCGATTTTTGAGTTTCAATCTTGCGATCTTTGAGTTTCAATCTTGCAATCTTTAAGTTTCAATCTTGCGATCTTTGAGTTCAATCCTGCGATATTTGAGGTTTAATCTTGCGATCTTTGAGTTTCAATCTTGCATTCTTTGAGTTTCAATCTTGCGATCTTTTAGTTTCATTCTTGCGATCTTTGGGTAACATTCTTGCGATCTTTGAGTTTCAATCTTGCGATCTTTGAGTTTGAATCTTGCGATCTTTGAGTTTCAATCTTGCGATCTTTGAGTTTGAATCTTGCGATCTTTGAGTTTCAACCTTGCGATCTTTGAGTTTAATTCTTGCGATCTTTGAGTTTCAATCTTGCGATCTTTGAGTTTCAATCTTGCGATCTTTGAGTTTCAATCTTGCTATTTTTAAGTTTCAATCTTGCGATCTTTGACTTTCAATCTTGCGATCTTTGAGTTTTAATCTTGCGATCTTTGAGTTTCAATCTTGCGATCTTTGAGATTCAATCCTGCGATCTTTGATTTCAATCCTGCGATATTTGAGGTTTAATCTTGCGATCTTTGAGTTTCAATCTTGCATTCTTTGAGTTTCAATCTTGCAATCTTTCAGTTTCATTCTTGTGATCTTTGGGTTTCATTCTTGAGATCTTTGAGTTTCAATCTTGCGATCTTTGAAATTGAATCTTGTGATTTTTGAGTTTCAATCTTGCGATCTTTGAGTTTAATTTTTGCGATCTTTGAGTTTCAATCTTGCGATTTTTGAGTTTCAATCTTGCCATCTTTGAGTTTTAATCTTGCTAATTGAGTTTAAATCTTGCCATCTTTGAGTTTTGTTCTTGCGATCTTTGAGTTTCAATCTTGCGATCTTTGAATTTCAATCTTGCCATCTATGAGTATAAATCTTGCGATCTTTGAGTTTCAATCTTGCGATCTTTGAGTTTCAATCTGTGATCTTTGAGTTTCAATCTTGCGATCTTTGAGTTTCAATCTTGCGATCTTTAAGTTTCAATCTTGCTATCTTTAAGTTTCAATCTTGCGATCTTTGAGTTCAATCCTGCGATATTTGAGGTTTAATCTTGCGATCTTTGAGTTTCAATCTTGCATTCTTTGAGTTTCAATCTTGCGATCTTTTAGTTTCATTCTTGCGATCTTTGGGTTTCATTCTTGCGATCTTTGAGTTTCAATCTTGCGATCTTTGAGTTTGAATCTTGCGATCTTTGAGTTTCAATCTTGCGAACTTCAGTTTCAATCTTGTGATCTTTTAGTTTCAATCTTGCGATCTTTGAGTTTCAATCTTGCGATCTTTGAGTTTCAATCTTGCTATTTTTAAGTTTCAATCTTGCGATCTTTGACTTTCAATCTTGCGATCTTTGAGTTTCAATCTTGCGATCTTTGAGTTTCAATCTTGCGATCTTTGAGATTCAATCTTGCGATCTTTGATTTCAATCCTGCGATATTTGAGGTTTAATCTTGCGATCTTTGAGTTTCAATCTTGCATTCTTTGAGTTTCAATCTTGCGATCTTTTAGTTTCATTCTTGTGATCTTTGGGTTTCATTCTTGAGATCTTTGAGTTTCAATCTTGCGATCTTTGAGTTTGAATCTTGTGATTTTTGAGTTTCAATCTTGCGATCTTTGAGTTTAATTCTTGCGATCTTTGAGTTTCAATCTTGCGATTTTTGAGTTTCAATCTTGCCATCTTTGAGTTTTAATCTTGCTAATTGAGTTTAAATCTTGCCATCTTTGAGTTTTGTTCTTGCGATCTTTGAGTTTCAATCTTGCGATCTTTGAATTTCAATCTTGCCATCTATGAGTTTAAATCTTGCGATCTTTGAGTTTCAATCTTGCGATCTATGAGTTTCAATCTGGTGATCTTTGAGTTTCAATCTTGCGATCTTTGAGTTTCAATCTTGCGATCTTTGAGTTTCAATCTTGCTATCTTTAAGTTTCAATCTTGCGATCTTTGACTTTCAATCTCTCGATCTTTGAGTTTAAATCTTGCGATCTTTGAGTTTCAATCTTGCCATCTTTGAGTTTTAATCTTGCGAATTGAGTTTAAATCTTGCCATCTTTGAGTTTCATTCTTGCAATCTTTGAGTTTCAATCATGCGATCTTTGAATTTCAATCTTGCCATCTATGAGTTTAAATCTCGCGATATTTGAGTTTCAATCATGTGATCTTTGAGTTTCAATCTTGCGATCTTTTAGTTTCAAACTTGCTATCTTTGAATTTTAATCTTGCGATCTTCAAGTTTCAATCTTGCGATCTTTGAGTTTCAATCTTGCGAACTTCAGTTTCAATCGTGTGATCTTTTAGTTTCAATCTTGCGATCTTTGAGTTTCAATCTTGCGATCTTTGAGTTTCAATCTTGCTATTTTTAAGTTTCAATCTTGCGATCTTTGACTTTCAATCTTGCGATCTTTGAGTTTCAATCTTGCAATCTTTGAGTTTCAATCTTGCGATCTTTGAGATTCAATCTTGCGATCTTTGATTTCAATCCTGCGATATTTGAGGTTTAATCTTGCGATCTTTGAGTTTCAATCTTGCATTCTTTGAGTTTCAATCTTGCGATCTTTTAGTTTCATTCTTGTGATCTTTGGGTTTCATTCTTGAGATCTTTGAGTTTCAATCTTGCGATCTTTGAGTTTGAATCTTGTGATTTTTGAGTTTCATTCTTGCGATCTTTGAGTTTAATTCTTGCGATCTTTGAGTTTCAATCTTGCGATTTTTGAGTTTCAATCTTGCCATCTTTGAGTTTTAATCTTGCTAATTGAGTTTAAATCTTGCCATCTTTGAGTTTCGTTCTTGCGATCTTTGAGTTTCAATCTTGCGATCTTTGAATTTCAATCTTGCCATCTATGAGTTTAAATCTTGTGATCTTTGAGTTTCAATCTTGTGATCTTTGAGTTTCAATCTGGTGATCTTTGAGTTTCCATCTTGCGATCTTTGAGTTTCAATCTTGCGATCTTTGAGTTTCGATCTTGCTATCTTTAAGTTTCAATCTTGCGATCTTTGACTTTCAATCTTGCGATCTTTGAGTTTAAATCTTGCGATCTTTGAGTTTCAATCTTGCGATCTTTGAGTTTCAATCCTGCGATCTTTGAGATTCAATCTTGCGATCTTTGACTTTCAATCTTGCGATCTTTGAGTTTCAATCTTGCGATCTTTGATTTTCAATCTTGCGATCTTTGAGTTTCAATCTTGCGATCTTTGAATTTCAATCTTGCGATCTATGAGTTTTAATCTTGCGATCTTTGAGTTTCAATCTTGCCATCTCTGAGTTTCAATCTTGCGATCTTTGAGTTTCAATCTTGCGATCTTTGAGTTTCAGTCTTGCGATCTTTGAGTTTCAATCTTGCGATCTTTGAGTTTCAATCGTTCGATTTTTGAGTTTCAATCTTGCGATCTTTGAGTTTCAATCTTGCAATCTTTAAGTTTCAATCTTGCGATCTTTGAGTTCAATCCTGCGATATTTGAGGTTTAATCTTGCGATCTTTGAGTTTCAATCTTGCATTCTTTGAGTTTCAATCTTGCGATCTTTTAGTTTCATTCTTGCGATCTTTGGGTTTCATTCTTGCGATCTTTGAGTTTCAATCTTGCGATCTTTGAGTTTGAATCTTGCGATCTTTGAGTTTCAATCTTGCGATCTTTGAGTTTAATTCTTGCGATCTTTGAGTTTCAATCTTGCGATCTTTGAGTTTCAATCTTGCCATCTTTGAGTTTTAATCTTGCTAATTGAGTTTAAATCTTGCCATCTTTGAGTTTCGTTCTTGCGATCTTTGAGTTTCAATCTTGCGATCTTTGAATTTCAATCTTGCCATCTATGAGTTTAAATCTTGCGATCTTTGAGTTTCAATCTTGCGATCTTTGAGTTTCAATCTGGTGATCTTTGAGTTTCAATCTTGCGATCTTTGAGTTTCAATCTTGCGATCTTTAAGTTTCAATCTTGCTATCTTTAAGTTTCAATCTTGCGATCTTTGAGTTTCAATCGTGCGATCTTTGAGGTTTAATCTTGCGATCTTTGAGTTTCAATCTTGCATTCTTTGAGTTTCAATCTTGCGATCTTTTAGTTTCATTCTTGCGATCTTTGGGTTTCATTCTTGCGATCTTTGAGTTTCAATCTTGCGATCTTTGAGTTTCAATCTTGCGATCTTTGAGTTTCAATCTTGCGATCTTTGAGTTTCAATCTTGCGATCTTTGAGTTTCAATCTTGCGATTTTGAATTTCAATCTTGCGATCTTTGAGTTTAATCTTGCGATCTTTGAGTTTCAATCTTGCGATCTTTGAGTTTCAATCTTGCGATCTTTGAGTTTCAATCTTGCGATCTTTGAGTTTAAATCTTGCGATCTTTGAGTTTCAATCTTGCGATCTTTGAGTTTCAATCTTGCGATCTTTGAGTTTCAATCTTGCGATCTTTGAGTTTCAATCTTGCGATCTTTGAGTTTCAATCTTGCGATCTTTGAGTTTCAATCTTGCGATCTTTGAGTTTCAATCTTGCGATCTTTGAGTTTCAATCTTGCGATCTTTGAGTTTCAATCTTGCGATCTTTGAGTTTCAATCTTGCGATCTTTGAGTTTCAATCTTGCGATCTTTGAGTTTCAATCTTGCGATCTTTGAGTTTCAATCTTGCGATCTTTGAGTTTCAATCTTGCGATCTTTGAGTTTCAATCTTGCGATCTTTGAGTTTCAATCTTGCGATCTTTGAGTTTCAATCTTGCGATCTTTGAGTTTCAATCTTGCGATCTTTGAGTTTCAATCTTGCGATCTTTGAGTTTCAATCTTGCGATCTTTGAGATTCAATCTTGCGATCTTTGATTTCAATCCTGCGATATTTGAGGTTTAATCTTGCGATCTTTGAGTTTCAATCTTGCATTCTTTGAGTTTCAATCTTGCGATCTTTTAGTTTCATTCTTGTGATCTTTGGGTTTCATTCTTGAGATCTTTGAGTTTCAATCTTGCGATCTTTGAGTTTGAATCTTGTGATTTTTGAGTTTCAATCTTGCGATCTTTGAGTTTAATTCTTGCGATCTTTGAGTTTCAATCTTGCGATTTTTGAGTTTCAATCTTGCCATCTTTGAGTTTTAATCTTGCTAATTGAGTTTAAATCTTGCCATCTTTGAGTTTCATTCTTGCGATCTTTGAGTTTCAATCTTGCGATCTTTGAATTTCAATCTTGCCATCTATGAGTTTAAATCTTGCGATCTTTGAGTTTCAATCTTGCGATCTCTGAGTTTCAATCTTGCGATCTTTGAGTTTCAATCTTGCGATCTTTGAGTTTCAATCTTGCGATCTTTGAGTTTCAATCTTGCGATCTTTGAGTTTCAATCTTGCGATCTTTGAGTTTCAATCTTGCGATCTTTGAGTTTCAATCTTGCGATCTTTGAGTTTCAATCTTGCGATCTTTGAGTTTCAATCTTGCGATCTTTGAGTTTCAATCTTGCGATCTTTGACTTTCAATCTTGCGATCTTTGAGTTTCAATCTTGCGATCTTTGAGTTTCAATCTTGCGATCTTTGAGTTTCAATCTTGCGATCTTTGAGTTTCAATCTTGCGATCTTTGAGTTTAATCTTGCGATCTTTGAGTTTCAATCTTGCGATCTTTGAGTTTCAATCTTGCGATCTTTGAGTTTCAATCTTGCGATCTTTGAGTTTCAATCTTGCGATCTTTGAGTTTCAATCTTGCGATCTTTGAGTTTCAATCTTGCGATCTTTGAGTTTCAATCTTGCGATCTTTGAGTTTCAATCTTGCGATCTTTGAGTTTCAATCTTGCGATCTTTGAGTTTCAATCTTGCGATCTTTGAGTTTCAATCTTGCGATCTTTGAGTTTCAATCTTGCGATCTTTGAGTTTCAATCTTGCGATCTTTGAGTTTCAATCTTGCGATCTTTGAGTTTCAATCTTGCGATCTTTGAGTTTCAATCTTGCGATCTTTGAGTTTCAATCTTGCGATCTTTGAGTTTCAATCTTGCGATCTTTGAGTTTCAATCTTGCGATCTTTGAGTTTCAATCTTGCGATCTTTGAGTTTCAATCTTGCGATCTTTGAGTTTCAATCTTGCGATCTTTGAGTTTCAATCTTGCGATCTTTGAGTTTCAATCTTGCGATCTTTGAGTTTCAATCTTGCGATCTTTGAGTTTCAATCTTGCGATCTTTGAGTTTCAATCTTGCGATCTTTGAGTTTCAATCTTGCGATCTTTGAGTTTCAATCTTGCGATCTTTGAGTTTCAATCTTGCGATCTTTGAGTTTCAATCTTGCGATCTTTGAGTTTCAATCTTGCGATCTTTGAGTTTCAATCTTGCGATCTTTGAGTTTCAATCTTGCGATCTTTGGGTTTCAATCTTGCGATCTTTGAGTTCAATCCTGCGATATTTGAGGTTTAATCTTGCGATCTTTGAGTTTCAATCTTGCATTCTTTGAGTTTCAATCTTGCGATCTTTTAGTTTCATTCTTGCGATCTTTGGGTTTCATTCTTGCGATCTTTGAGTTTCAATCTTGCGATCTTTGAGTTTGAATCTTGCGATCTTTGAGTTTCAATCTTGCGATCTTTGAGTTTAATTCTTGCGATCTTTGAGTTTCAATCTTGCGATCTTTGAGTTTCAATCTTGCGATCTTTGAGTTTAATTCTTGCGATCTTTGAGTTTCAATCTTGCGATCTTTGAGTTTCAATCTTGCCATCTTTGAGTTTTAATCTTGCGAATTGAGTTTAAATCTTGCCATCTTTGAGTTTCATTCTTGCGATCTTTGAGTTTCAATCTTGCGATCTTTGAGTTTCAATCTTGCGATCTTTGAGTTTAATTCTTGCGATCTTTGAGTTTCAATCTTGCGATCTTTGAGTTTCAATCTTGCCATCTTTGAGTTTTAATCTTGCGAATTGAGTTTAAATCTTGCCATCTTTGAGTTTCATTCTTGCGATCTTTGGGTTTCATTCTTGCGATCTTTGAGTTTCAATCTTGTGATCTTTGAGTTTGAATCTTGCGATCTTTGAGTTTCAATCTTGCGATCTTTGAGTTTAATTCTTGCGATCTTTGAGATTCAATCTTGCGATCTTTGAGTTTCAATCTTGAAATCTTTAAGTTTCAATTTTGCGATCCTTGAGTTTCAATCGTTCGATCTTTGAGTTTCAATCTTGCGATCTTTGAGTTTCAATCGTTCGATCTTTGAGTTTTAATCTTGCGATCTTTGAGTTTCAATCTTGCTATCTTTAAGTTTCAATCTTGCAATCTTTGAGATTCAATCTTGCTATCTTTGAGTTTTAATCTTGCAATCTTTGAGTTTCAATCTTGTCATTTTTGAGTTTCAATCTTGCGATCTATGAGTTTCAATTTTGCGATCTTTGAGTTTGAATCTTGCGATCTTTGAGTTTCAATCTTGCGATCTTTGAGTTTCAATCGTTCGATCTTTGAGTTTCAATCTTGCGATCTTTGAGTTTCAATCTTGCGATCTTTGAGTTTCAATCTTGCGATCTTTGAATTTAAATCTTGCTATCTTTGAGTTTAAATCTTGCGATCTTTGAGTTTCAATCTTGCGATCTTTGAGTTTTAAACTTGCTATCTTTGTGGTTCAATCTTGCTATCTTTGAGTTTCAATCTTGCGATCTTTGAGTTTTAATTTTGCGATCTTTGAGTATCAATCTTGCAATCTCTAAGTTTCAATCTTGTGATCTTTGAGTTTTTAACTTGCGATATTTGAGTTTTAATCTTGTGATCTTTTGGTTTCAATCTTGCGATCTTTGAGTTACAATCTTGCGATCTTTGAGTTTCAATCCTGCATTCTTTGAGTTTCAATCCTTCGATCTTTGAGTTTCAATCTTGCGATCTTTGGGTCTCATTCTTGCGTTCTTTGATTTTTAATCTTGCGATCTTTTAGTTTCAATCTTGTGATCTTTGAGTTTCAATCTTGCTATTTTTTAGTTTAAATCTTGCAATCTTTGAGTTTCAATCTTGCGATCTTTGAGTTTCAATCTTGCGATCTTTGAGTTTTAATCTTGCGATATTTGAGTTTTAATCTTGTGATCTTTTGGTTTCAATCTTGCGATTTTTGAGTTTCAATCTTGCGATCTTTGAGTTTCAATCCTGCATTCTTTAAGTTTCAATCTTGCGATCTTTTAGTTTCATTCTTGCGATCTTTGGGTTTCTTTCTTGCGATTTTTGAGTTTCAATCTTGCCATCTATGAGTTTCAATCTTGCGATCTTTGAGTTTAATTCTTGAGATCTTTGAGTTTAAATCTTGCGTTCTTTGGGTCTCATTCTTGCGATCTTTGATTTTCAATCTTGCGATCTTTTAGTTTCAATCTTGAGATCTTTGAGTTTCAATCTTGCTATTTTTTAGTTTAAATCTTGCGATCTTTGAGTTTCAATCTTGCGATCTTTGAGTTTCAATCTTGCGATCTTTGAGTTTCAATCTTGAGATCTTTGAGTTTCAATCTTGCGATCTTTGAATTTCAATCTTGCGATCTTAGAGTTTCTATTTTGCGATATTTGTGTTTTAATCTTGCGATCTTTGAGATTTAATCTTGCAATCTTTGAGTTTCAATCTTGCGATCTTTGGGTTTCATTCTTGCGATCTTTGAGTTTCAATCTTGCGATCTTTAAGTTTTTATCTTGCGATCTTTGAGTTCCAATCTTGCTATCTTTGAGTTTCAATCTTGCCATCTATGAGTTTCTATCTTTCGATCTTTGAGTTTCAATCTTGCGATCTTTGAATTTCAATCTTGTGATCTTTAAGTTTTAATCTTGCGATTTTTGAGTTTCAATCATGCGATCTTTGAGTTTCAAACTTGCTATATTTGAGTTTCAATCTTGCTATCTTTGAGTTTAAATCTTGCCATCAATGAGTTTAAATCTTGCAATCTTTCAGTTTCAATCTTGCGATCTTTAAGTTTCAATCTTGTAATCTTTGAGTTTCAATCTTGCGATCTTTGAATTTCAATCTTGCGATCTTTGAGTTTCAATCTTGCGATCTTTGAGTTTCAATCGTTCGATCTTTGAGTTTCAATCTTGCGATCTTTGAATTTCAATCTTGCTATCTTTGAGTTTAAATCTTGCGATCTTTGAGTTTCAATCTTGCAATCTTTGATTTTAAATCTTGCGATCTTTGAGTTTCAGTCTTGCGATCTTTGAGTTTCAATCTTGCCATCTTTGAGTTTCAATCTTGCGATCTTTGAGTTTCAATCTTGCGATCTTTGAGTTTCAATCTTGCTATCTTTGAGTTTAAATCTTGCGATCTTTGAGTTTCAATCTTGCGATCTTTGAGTTTCAATCTTGCGATCTTTGAGTTTCAATCTTGCGATCTTTGAGTTTCAATCTTGCGATCTTTGAGTTTCAATCTTGCGATCTTTGAGTTTCAATCTTGCGATCTTTGAGTTACAATCTTGCGATCTTTGAGTTTCAATCTTGCGATCTTTGAGTTTCAATCTTGCTATCTTTGAGTTTAAATCTTGCGATCTTTGAGTTTCAATCTTGCAATCTTTGAGTTTAAATCTTGCGATCTTTGAGTTTCAGTCTTGCGATCTTTGAGTTTCAATCTGGTGATCTTTGAGTTTCAATCTTGCGATCTTTGAGTTTCAATCTTGCGATCTTTAAGTTTCAATCTTGCTATCTTTAAGTTTCAATCTTGCGATCTTTGAGTTCAATCCTGCGATATTTGAGGTTTAATCTTGCGATCTTTGAGTTTCAATCTTGCATTCTTTGAGTTTCAATCTTGCGATCTTTTAGTTTCATTCTTGCGATCTTTGGGTTTCATTCTTGCGATCTTTGAGTTTCAATCTTGCGATCTTTGAGTTTCAATCCTGCGATCTTTGAGTTTAATTCTTGCGATCTTTGAGTTGCAATCTTGCGATCTTTGAGTTTCAATCTTGCCATCTTTGAGTTTTAATCTTGCGAATTGAGTTTAAATCTTACCATCTTTGAGTTTCATACTTGCGATCTTTGAGTTTCAATCATGCGATCTTTGAATTTCAATCTTGCTATCTATGAGTTTAAATCTTGCGATCTTTGGGTTTCAATCATGTGATCTTTGAGTTTCAATCTTGCGATCTTTTAGTTTCAAACTTGCTATCTTTGAATTTCAATCTTGCGATCTTCGAGTTTCAATCTTGCGATCTTTGAGTTTCAATCTTGCGAACATCAGTTTCAATCTTGTGATCTTTTAGTTTCAATCTTGCGATCTTTGAGTTTCAATCTTGCGATCTTTGAGTTTCAATCTTGCTATTTTTAAGTTTCAATATTGCGATCTTTGACTTTCAATCTTGCGATCTTTGATTTTTAATCTTGCGATCTTTGAGTTTCAATCTTGCGATTTTTGAGATTCAATCTTGCGATCTTTGATTTCAATCCTGCGATATTTGAGGTTTAATCTTGCGATCTTTGAGTTTCAATCTTGCATTCTTTGAGTTTCAATCTTGCCATCTTTTAGTTTCATTCTTGTGATCTTTGGATTTCATTCTTGAGATCTTTGAGTTTCAATCTTGCGATCTTTGAGTTTGAATCTTGTGATTTTTGAGTTTCAATCTTGCGATCTTTGAGTTTAATTCTTGCGATCTTTGAGTTTCAATCTTGCGATTTTTGAGTTTCAATCTTGCCATCTTTGAGTTTTAATCTTGCTAATTGAGTTTAAATCTTGCCATCTTTGAGTTTCGTTCTTGCGATCTTTGAGTTTCAATCTTGCGATCTTTGAATTTCAATCTTGCCATCTATGAGTTTTAAATCTTGCGATCTTTGAGTTTCAATCTTGCAATCTCCAAGTTTCAATCTTGCGATCTTTGAGTTTTAATCTTGCGATATTTGAGTTTTAATCTTGTGATCTTTTGGTTTCAATCTTGCGATCATTGAGTTTCAATCTTGCGATCTTTTAGTTTCAATCTGGCGATCTTTGAGTTTCAATCTTGTGATCTTTGAGTTTCAATCTTGCTATCTTTAAGCTTCAATCTTGTGATTTTTGACTTTCAATCTTGCAATATTTGAGTTTCAATCTTGCGATCTTTGAGTTTCAATCTTGCGAGCTTTGAGTTTCAATCTTGCGATCTTTGAGTTTCAATCTTGCGATCTTTGAATTTCAATCTTGCGATCTAAGAGTTTTAATCTTGCGATCTTTGAGTTTCAATCTTGCCATCTATGAGTTTCAATCTTGCGATCTTTGAGTTTCAATCTTGCGATCATTGAGTTTCAGTCTTGCGATCTTTGAGTTTCAATCTTGCGATCTTTGAGTTTCAATCGTTCGATTTTTGAGTTTCAATCTTGCGATCTTTGAATTTCAATCTTGCGATCTAAGAGTTTTAATCTTGCGATCTTTGAGTTTCAATCTTGCCATCTCTGAGTTTCAATCTTGCGATCTTTGAGTTTCAATCTTGCGATCTTTGAGTTTCAATCTTGCGATCTTTGAGTTTCAATCTTGCGATCTTTGAGTTTCAATCTTGCGATCTTTGAGTTTCAATCTTGCGATCTTTGAGTTTCAATCTTGCAATCTTTAAGTTTCAATCTTGCGATCTTTGAGTTCAATCCTGCGATATTTGAGGTTTAATCTTGCGATCTTTGAGTTTCAATCTTGCATTCTTTGAGTTTCAATCTTGCGATCTTTTAGTTTCATTCTTGCGATCTTTGGGTTTCATTCTTGCGATCTTTGAGTTTCAATCTTGCGATCTTTGAGTTTCAATCTTGCGATCTTTGAGTTTCAATTGTTCGATCTTTGAGTTTCAATCTTGCGATCTTTGAGTTTCAATCTTGCGATCTTTGAGTTTCAATCTTGCGATCTTTGAGTTTAAATCTTGCGATCTTTGAGTTTCATCTTGCGATCTTTGAGTTTCAATCATGCGATCTTTGAGTTTCAATCTTGCGATCTTTTAGTTTAAATCTTGCGATCTTTGAGTTTCAATCTTGCGATCTTTGAGTTTCAATCTTGCGATCTTTTAGTTTCAATCTTGCTATCTTTGAATTTCAATCTTGCGATCTTCGAGTTTCAATCTTGCGATCTTTGAGTTTCAATCTTGCGATCTTTGAGTTTAAATCTTGCTATTTTTAAGTTTCAATATTGCGATCTTTGACTTTCAATCTTGCGATCTTTGA
The DNA here is from genome assembly GCA_035578905.1 of Stictocephala bisonia. Classification (NCBI taxonomy): domain Eukaryota; kingdom Metazoa; phylum Arthropoda; class Insecta; order Hemiptera; family Membracidae; genus Stictocephala; species Stictocephala bisonia. Next base: position 16,490 of record JAQJVL010003545.1, on the reverse strand, counting down.
GTTTTAATCTTGCGATCTTTGAGTTTGAATCTTGCGATCTTTGAGATTCAATCTTGCGATCTTTGATTTCAATCCTGCGATATTTGAGGTTTAATCTTGCGATCTTTGAGTTTCAATCTTGCATTCTTTGAGTTTCAATCTTGCCATCTTTTAGTTTCATTCTTGTGATCTTTGGATTTCATTCTTGAGATCTTTGAGTTTCAATCTTGCGATCTTTGAGTTTGAATCTTGTGATTTTTGAGTTTCAATCTTGCGATCTTTGAGTTTAATTCTTGCGATCTTTGAGTTTCAATCTTGCAATCTTTGAGTTTCAGTCTTGCGATCTTTGAGTTTCAATCTTGCGATCGTTGAGTTTCAATCGTTCGATCTTTGAGTTTCAATCTTGCGATCTTTGAGTTTCAATCTTGCAATCTTTAAGTTTCAATCTTGCGATCTTTGAGTTCAATCCTGCGATATTTGAGGTTTAATTTTCCGATCTTTGAGTTTCAATCTTGCATTCTTTGAGTTTCAATCTTGCGATCTTTTAGTTTCATTCTTGCGATCTTTGAGTTTTAATCTTGCTAATTGAGTTTAAATCTTGCCATCTTTGAGTTTCGTTCTTGCGATCTTTGAGTTTCAATCTTGCGATCTTTGAATTTCAATCTTGCCATCTATGAGTTTTAAATCTTGCGATCTTTGAAATTCAATCTTGCAATCTCCAAGTTTCAATCTTGCGATCTTTGAGTTTTAATCTTGCGATATTTGAGTTTAATCTTGTGATCTTTTGGTTTCAATCTTGCGATCTTTGAGTTTCAATCTTGCGATCTTTGAGTTTCAATCTTGCGATCTTTGAGTTTCAATCTTGTGATCTTTGAGTTTCAATCTTGCCATCTTTAAGCTTCAATCTTGTGATTTTTGACTTTCAATCTTGCAATATTTGAGTTTCAATCTTGCGATCTTTGAGTTTCAATCTTGCGATCTTTGAGTTTCAATCTTGCGATCTTTGAGTTTCAATCTTGCGATCTTTGAATTTCAATCTTGCGATCTAAGAGTTTTAATCTTGCGATCTTTGAGTTTTAATCTTGCCATCTATGAGTTTCAATCTTGCGATCTTTGAGTTTCAATCTTGCGATCTTTGAGTTTCAGTCTTGCGATCTTTGAGTTTCAATCTTGCGATCTTTGAGTTTCAATCGTTCGATTTTTGAGTTTCAATCTTGCGATCTTTGAGTTTCAATCTTGCAATCTTTAAGTTTCAATCTTGCGATCTTTGAGTTCACTCCTGCGATATTTGAGGTTTAATCTTGCGATCTTTGAGTTTCAATCTTCCATTCTTTGAGTTTCAATCTTGCGATCTTTTAGTTTCATTCTTGCGATCTTTGGGTTTCATTCTTGCGATCTTTGAGTTTCAATATTGCGATCTTTGAGTTTGAATCTTGCGATCTTTGAGTTTCAATCTTGCGATCTTTGAGTTTAATTCTTGCGATCTTTGAGTTTAATTCTTGCGATCTTTGAGTTTCAATCTTGCGATCTTTGAGTTTCAATCTTGCCATCTTTGAGTTTTAACCTTGCGAATTGAGTTTAAATCTTGCCATCTTTGAGTTTCATTCTTGCGATCTTTGAGTTTCAATCTTGCGATCTTTGAGTTTCAATCTTGCGATCTTTGAGTTTAATTCTTGCGATCTTTGAGTTTCAATCTTGCGATCTTTGAGTTTCAATCTTGCCATCTTTGAGTTTTAATCTTGCGAATTGAGTTTAAATCTTGCCATCTTTGAGTTTCATTCTTGCGATCTTTGGGTTTCATTCTTGCGATCTTTGAGTTTCAATCTTGTGATCTTTGAGTTTAAATCTTGCGATCTTTGAGTTTCAATCTTGCGATCTTTGAGTTTAATTCTTGCGATCTTTGAGATTCAATCTTGCGATCTTTGAGTTTCAATCTTGAAATCTTTAAGTTTCAATTTTGCGATCCTTGAGTTTCAATCGTTCGATCTTTGAGTTTCAATCTTGCGATCTTTGAGTTTCAATCGTTCGATCTTTGAGTTTTAATCTTGCGATCTTTGAATTTCAATCTTGCAATCTTTAAGTTTCAATCTTGCAATCTTTGAGATTCAATCTTGCCATCTTTGAGTTTGTATCTTGCAATCTTTGAGTTTCAATCTTGCCATTTTTGAGTTTCAATCTTGCGATCTTTGAGTTTCAATTTTGCGATCTTTGAGTTTCAATCTTGCGATCTTTGAGTTTCAATCTTGCGATCTTTTAGTTTCAATCTTGCGATCTTTGAGTTTCAATCTTGCGATCTTTGAGTTACAATCTTGCGATCTTTGAGTTTCAATCTTGCGATCTTTGAATTTCAATCTTGCTATCTTTGAGTTTAAATCTTGCGATCTTTGAGTTTCAATCTTGCGATCTTTGAGTTTTAAACTTGCGATCTTTGTGGTTCAATCTTGCTATCTTTGAGTTTCAATCTTGCGATCTTTGAGTTTTAATTTTGCGATCTTTGAGTATCAATCTTGCAATCTCTAAGTTTCAATCTTGTGATCTTTGAGTTTTTAACTTGCGATATTTGAGTTTTAATCTTGTGATCTTTTGGTTTCAATCTTGCGATCTTTGAGTTACAATCTTGCGATCTTTGAGTTTCAATCCTGCATTCTTTGAGTTTCAATCCTTCGATCTTTGAGTTTCAATCTTGCGATCTTTGGGTCTCATTCTTGCGTTCTTTGATTTTTAATCTTGCGATCTTTTAGTTTCAATCCTGTGATCTTTGAGTTTCAATCTTGCTATTTTTTAGTTTAAATCTTGCAATCTTTGAGTTTCAATCTTGCGATCTTTGAGTTTCAATCTTGCGATCTTTGAGTTTTAATCTTGCGATATTTGAGTTTTAATCTTGTGATCTTTTGGTTTCAATCTTGCGATTTTTGAGTTTCAATCTTGCGATCTTTGAGTTTCAATCCTGCATTCTTTAAGTTTCAATCTTGCGATCTTTTAGTTTCATTCTTGCGATCTTTGGGTTTCTTTCTTGCGATTTTTGAGTTTCAATCTTGCCATCTATGAGTTTCAATCTTGCGATCTTTGAGTTTAATTCTTGAGATCTTTGAGTTTAAATCTTGCGATCTTTGGGTCTCATTCTTGCGATCTTTGATTTTCAATCTTGCGATCTTTTAGTTTCAATCTTGAGATCTTTGAGTTTCAATCTTGCTATTTTTTAGTTTAAATCTTGCGATCTTTGAGTTTAAATCTTGCGATCTTTGAGTTTCAATCTTGCGATCTTTGAGTTTCAATCTTGAGATCTTTGAGTTTCAATCTTGCGATCTTTGAATTTCAATCTTGCGATCTTAGAGTTTCTATCTTGCGATATTTGTGTTTTAATCTTGCGATCTTTGAGATTTAATCTTGCCATCTTTGAGTTTCAATCTTGCGATCTTTGGGTTTCATTCTTGCGATCTTTGAGTTTCAATCTTGCGATCTTTAAGTTTTTATCTTGCGATCTTTGAGTTCCAATCTTGCTATCTTTGAGTTTCAATCTTGCCATCTTTGAGTTTCTATCTTTCGATCTTTGAGTTTCAATCTTGCGATCTTTGAATTTCAATCTTGTGATCTTTAAGTTTTAATCTTGCGATTTTTGAGTTTCAATCATGCGATCTTTGAGTTTCAAACTTGCTATATTTGAGTTTCAATCTTGCTATCTTTGAGTTTAAATCTTGCCATCAATGAGTTTAAATCTTGCAATCTTTCAGTTTCAATCTTGCGATCTTTAAGTTTCAATCTTGTAATCTTTGAGTTTCAATCTTGCGATCTTTGAATTTCAATCTTGCGATCTTTGAGTTTCAATCTTGCGATCTTTGAGTTTCAATCGTTCGATCTTTGAGTTTCAATCTTGCGATCTTTGAATTTCAATCTTGCTATCTTTGAGTTTAAATCTTGCGATCTTTGAGTTTCAATCTTGCAATCTTTGATTTTAAATCTTGCGATCTTTGAGTTTCAGTCTTGCGATCTTTGAGTTTCAATCTTGCCATCTCTGAGTTTCAATTTTGCGATCTTTGAGTTTTAAACTTGCGATCATTGTTGTTCAATCTTGCTATCTTTGAGTTTCAATCTTGCGATCTTTGAGTTTCAATCTTGCGATCTTTGAGTATCAATCTTGCAATCTCTAAGTTTCAATCTTGTAATCTTTGAGTTTCAATCTTGCGATCTTTGAATTTCAATCTTGCGATCTAAGAGTTTCAATCTTGCGATCTTTGAGTTACAATCTTGCGATCTTTGAGTTTCAATCTTGCGATCTTTGATTTTCAATCTTGCTATCTTTGAGTTTAAATCTTGCGATCTTTGAGTTTCAATCTTGCAATCTTTGATTTTAAATCTTGCGATCTTTGAGTTTCAGTCTTGCGATCTTTGAGATTCAATCTTGTCATCTTTGAGTTTTAATTTTGCGATCTTTGATTTTTAAACTTGCGATCTTTGTGGTTCAATCTTGCTATCTTTGAGTTTCAATCTTGCGATCTTTGAGTTTTAATTTTGCGATCTCTGAGTATCAATCTTGCAATCTTTAAGTTTCAATCTTGTGATCTTTGAGTTTTTAACTTGCGATATTTGAGTTTTAATCTTGTGATCTTTTGGTTTCAATCTTGCGATCTTTGAGTTTCAATCCTGCATTCTTTGAGTTTCAATCCTTCGATCTTTGAGTTTTAATCATGCGATCTTTGGGTCTCATTCTTGCGTTCTTTGATTTTTAATCTTGCGATCTTTTAGTTTCAATCTTGTGATCTTTGAGTTTCAATCTTGCTATTTTTTAGTTTAAATCTTGCGATCTTTGAGTTTCAATCTTGCGATCTTTGAGTTTCAATCTTGCGATCTTTGAGTTTCAATCTTGCGATATTTGAGTTTTAATCTTGTGATCTTTTGGTTTCAATCTTGCGATTTTTGAGTTTCAATCTTGCGATCTTTGAGTTTCAATCCTGCATTCTTTAAGTTTCAATCTTGCGATCTTTCAGTTTCATTCTTGCGATCTTTGGGTTTCATTCTTGCGATTTTTTAGTTTCAATCTTGCCATCTATGAGTTTTAATCTTGCGATCTTTGAGTTTAATTCTTGAGATCTTTGAGTTTCAATCTGGTGATCTTTGAGTTTCAATATTGCGATCTTTGAGCTTCAATCTTGCGATCTTTAAGTTTCAATCTTGCTATCTTTAAGTTTCAATCTTGCGATCTTTGAGTTCAATCCTGCGATATTTGAGGTTTAATCTTGCGATCTTTGAGTTTCAATCTTGCATTCTTTGAGTTTCAATCTTGCGATCTTTTAGTTTCATTCTTGCAATCTTTGGGTTTCATTCTTGCGATCTTTGAGTTTCAATCTTGCGATCTTTGAGTTTAATCTTGCGATCTTTGAGTTTCAATCTTGCGATCTTTGAGTTTAATTCTTGCGATCTTTGAGTTTCAATCTTGCGATCTTTGAGTTTCAATCTTGCCATCTTTGAGTTTTAATCTTGCGAATTGAGTTTTAATCTTGCCATCTTTGAGTTTCATACTTGCGATTTCTGAGTTTCAATCATGCGATCTTTGAATTTCAATCTTGCTATCTATGAGTTTAAATCTTGCGATCTTTGGGTTTTAATCATGTGATCTTTGAGTTTCAATCTTGCGATCTTTTAGTTTCAAACTTGCTATCTTTGAATTTCAATCTTGCGATCTTCGAGTTTCAATCTTGCGATCTTTGAGTTTCAATCTTGCGAACTTCAGTTTCAATCTTGTGATCTTTTAGTTTCAATCTTGCGATCTTTGAGTTTCAATCTTGCGATCTTTGAGTTTCAATCTTGCTATTTTTAAGTTTCAATCTTGCGATCTTTGACTTTCAATCTTGCGATCTTTGATTTTTAATCTTGCGATCTTTGAGTTTCAATCTTGCGATCTTTTAGATTCAATCTTGCGATCTTTGATTTCAATCCTGCGATATTTTAGGTTTAATCTTGCGATCTTTGAATTTCAATCTTGCATTCTTTGAGTTTCAATCTTGCGATCTTTTAGTTTCAATCTTGCGATCTTTGAGTTTCAGTCTTGCGATCTTTGAGTTTCAATCTTGCGATCTTTGAGTTTCAATCGTTCGATTTTTGAGTTTCAATCTTGCGATCTTTGAGTTTCAATCTTGCAATCTTTAAGTTTCAATCTTGCGATCTTTGAGTTCAATCCTGCGATATTTGAGGTTTAATCTTGCGATCTTTGAGTTTCAATCTTCCATTCTTTGAGTTTCAATCTTGCGATCTTTTAGTTTCATTCTTGCGATCTTTGGGTTTCATTCTTGCGATCTTTGAGTTTCAATCTTGCGATTTTTGAGTTTGAATCTTGCGATCTTTGAGTTTCAATCTTGCGATCTTTGAGTTTAATTCTTGCGATCTTTGAGTTTCAATCTTGCGATCTTTGAGTTTCAATCTTGCGATCTTTGAGTTTAATTCTTGCGATCTTTGAGTTTCAATCTTGCGATCTTTGAAATTCAATCTTGCCATCTTTGAGTTTTAATCTTGGGAATTGAGTTTAAATCTTGATATCTTTAAATTTCATTCTTGCGATCTTTGAGTTTCAATCTTGCGATCTTTGAGTTTCAATCTTGCCATCTTTGAGTTTAAATCTTGCGATCTTTGAGTTTCAATCTTGCGATCTTTGAGTTTCAATCTTGCCATCTTTGAGTTTTAATCTTGCGAATTGAGTTTAAATCTTGCCATCTTTGAGTTTCATTCTTGCGATCTTTGGGTTTCATTCTTGCGATCTTTAAGTTTCAATCTTGTGATCTTTGAGTTTGAATCTTGCGATCTTTGAGTTTCAATCTTGCGATCTTTGAGTTTAATTCTTGCGATCTTTGAGTTTCTATCTTTCGATCTTTGAGTTTCAATCTTGCGATCTTTGAATTTCAATCTTGTTATCTTTAAGTTTTAATCTTGCGATTTTTGAGTTTCAATCATGCGATCTTTGAGTTTCAAACTTGCTATATTTGAGTTTCAATCTTGCTATCTTTGAGTTTAAATCTTGCCATCAATGAGTTTAAATCTTGCAATCTTTCAGTTTCAATCTTGCGATCTTTAAGTTTCAATCTTGTAATCTTTGAGTTTCAATCTTGCGATCCTTGAATTTCAATCTTGCGATCTAAGAGTTTTAATCTTGCGATCTTTGAATTACAATCTTGCGATCTTTGAGTTTCAATCTTGCGATCTTCGAATTTCAATCTTGCTATCTTTGAGTTTAAATCTTGCGATCTTTGAGTTTCAATCTTGCAATCTTTGATTTTAAATCTTGCGATCTTTGAGTTTCAGTCTTGCGATCTTTGAGTTTCAATCTTTCCATCTTTGAGTTTCAATTTTGCGATCTTTGAGTTTTAAACTTGCGATCTTTGTGGTTCAATCTTGCTCTCTTTGAGTTTAAATCTTGCGATCTTTGAATTTTAATTTTGCGATCTTTGAGTATCAATCTTGCAATCTCTAAGTTTCAATCTTGTAATCTTTGAGTTTCAATCTTGCGATCTTTGAATTTCAATCTTGCGATCTAAGAGTTTCAATCTTGCGATCTTTGAGTTACAATCTTGCGATCTTTGAGTTTCAATCTTGCGATCTTTGAGTTTCAATCTTGCTATCTTTGAGTTTAAATCTTGCGATCTTTGAGTTTCAATCTTGCAATCTTTGATTTTAAATCTTGCGATCTTTGAGTTTCAGTCTTGCGATCTTTGAGTTTCAATCTTGTTATCTTTGAGTTTTAATTTTGCGATCTTTGAGTTTTAAACTTGCGATCTTTGTGGTTCAATCTTGCTATCTTTGAGTTTCAATCTTGCGATCTTTGAGTTTCAATCTTGCGATCTTTGAGTATCAGTCTTGCAATCTCTAAGTTTCAATCTTGTGATCTTTGAGTTTTTAACTTGCGATATTTGAGTTTTAATCTTGTGATCTTTTGGTTTCAATCTTGCGATCTTTGAGTTTCAATCTTGCGATCTTTGAGTTTCAATCTTGCATTCTTTGAGTTTCAATCTTGCGATCTTTTAGTTTCATTCTTGCAATCTTTGGGTTTCATTCTTGCGATCTTTGAGTTTCAATCTTGCGATCTTTGAGTTTAATCTTGCGATCTTTGAGTTTCAATCTTGCGATCTTTGAGTTTAATTCTTGCGATCTTTGAGTTTCAATCTTGCGATCTTTGAGTTTCAATCTTGCCATCTTTGAGTTTTAATCTTGCGAATTGAGTTTAAATCTTGCCATCTTTGAGTTTCATACTTGCGATCTTTGAGTTTCAATCATGCGATCTTTGAATTTCAATCTTGCTATCTATGAGTATAAATCTTGCGATCTTTGGGTTTCAATCATGTGATCTTTGAGTTTCAATCTTGCGATCTTTTAGTTTCAAACTTGCTATCTTTGAATTTCAATCTTGCGATCTTCGAGTTTCAATCTTGCGATCTTTGAGTTTCAATCTTGCGAACTTCAGTTTCAATCTTGTGATCTTTTAGTTTCAATCTTGCGATCTTTGAGTTTCAATCTTGCGATCTTTGAGTTTCAATCTTGCTATTTTTAAGTTTCAATCTTGCGATCTTTGACTTTTAATCTTGCGATCTTTAATTTTTAATCTTGCGATCTTTGAGTTTCAATCTTGCGATCTTTTAGATTCAATCTTGCGATCTTTGATTTCAATCCTGCGATATTTGAGGTTTAATCTTGCGATCTTTGAATTTCAATCTTGCATTCTTTGAGTTTCAATCTTGCGATCTTTTAGTTTCAATCTTGCGATCTTTGAGTTTCAGTCTTGCGATCTTTGAGTTTCAATCGTTCGATTTTTGAGTTTCAATCTTGCAATCTTTGAGTTTCAATCTTGCAATCTTTAAGTTTCAATCTTGCGATCTTTGAGTTCAATCCTGCGATATTTGAGGTTCAATCTTGCGATCTTTGAGTTTCAATCTTCCATTCATTGAGTTTTAATCTTGCGATCTTTTAGTTTCATTCTTGCGATCTTTGGGTTTCATTCTTGCGATCTTTGAGTTTGAATCTTGCGATCTTTGAGTTTGAATCTTGCGATCTTTGAGTTTCAATCTTGCGATCTTTGAGTTTAATTCTTGCGATCTTTGAGTTTCAATTTTGCGATCTTTGAGTTTCAATCTTGCGATCTTTGAGTTTAATTCTTGCGATCTTTGAGTTTCAATCTTGCGATCTTTGAGTTTCAATCTTGCCATCTTTGAGTTTTAATCTTGCGAATTAAGTTTAAATCTTGCCATCTTTGAGTTTCATTTCATGCGATCTTTGAGTTTCAATCTTGCGATCTTTGAGTTTCAATCTTGCGATCTTTGAGTTTAATTCTTGCGATCTTTGAGTTTCAATCTTGCGATCTTTGAGTTTCAATCTTGCCATCTTTGAGTTTTAATCTTGCGAATTGAGTTTAAATCTTGCCATCTTTGAGTTTCATTCTTGCGATCTTTGGGTTTCATTCTTGCGATCTTTAAGTTTCAATCTTGTGATCTTTGAGTTTGAATCTTGCGATCTTTGAGTTTCAATCTTGCGATCTTTGAGTTTAATTCTTGCGATCTTTGAGTTTCTATCTTTCGATCTTTGAGTTTCAATCTTGCGATCTTTGAATTTCAATCTTGTGATCTTTAAGTTTTAATCTTGCGATTTTTGAGTTTCAATCATGCGATCTTTGAGTTTCAAACTTGCTATATTTGAGTTTCAATCTTGCTATCTTTGAGTTTAAATCTTGCCATCAATGAGTTTAAATCTTGCAATCTTTCAGTTTCAATCTTGCGATCTTTAAGTTTCAATCTTGTAATCTTTGAGTTTCAATCTTGCAATCTTTGAATTTCAATCTTGCGATCTAAGAGTTTTAATCTTGCGATCTTTGAGTTACAATCTTGCGATCTTTGAGTTTCAATCTTGCGATCTTCGAATTTCAATCTTGCTATCTTTGAGTTTAAATCTTGCGATCTTTGAGTTTCAATTTTGCAATCTTTGATTTTAAATCTTGCGATCTTTGAGTTTCAGTCTTGCGATCTTTGAGTTTCAATCTTGCCATCTTTGAGTTTCAATTTTGCGATCTTTGAGTTTTAAACTTGCGATCTTTGTGGTTCAATCTTGCTCTCTTTGAGTTTAAATCTTGCGATCTTTGAGTTTTAATTTTGCGATCTTTGAGTATCAATCTTGCAATCTCTAAGTTTCAATCTTGTAATCTTTGAGTTTCAATCTTGCGATCTTTGAATTTCAATCTTGCGATCTAAGAGTTTCAATCTTGCGATCTTTGAGTTTCAATCTTGCGATCTTTGAGTTTCAATCCTGCATTCTTTGAGTTTCAATCCTTCGATCTTTGAGTTTTAATCTTGCGATCTTTGGGTCTTATTCTTGCGTTCTTTGATTTTTAATCTTGCGATCTTTTAGTTTCAATCTTGTGATCTTTGAGTTTCAATCTTGCTATTTTTTAGTTTAAATCTTGCGATCTTTGAGTTTCAATCTTGCGATCTTTGAGTTTCAATCTTGCGATCTTTGAGTTTCAATCTTGCGATATTTGAGTTTTAAGCTTGTGATCTTTTGGTTTCAATCTTGCGATTTTTGAGTTTCAATCTTGCGATCTTTGAGTTTCAATCCTGCATTCTTTAAGTTTCAATCTTGCGATCTTTCAGTTTCATTCTTGCGATCTTTGGGTCTCATTCTTGCGATTTTTGAGTTTCAATCTTGCCATCTATGAGTTTTAATCTTGCGATCTTTGAGTTTAATTCTTGAGATCTTTGAGTTTCAATCTGGTGATCTTTGAGTTTCAATCTTGCGATCTTTGAGTTTCAATCTTGCGATCTTTAAGTTTCAATCTTGCTATCTTTAAGTTTCAATCTTGCGATCTTTGAGTTCAATCCTGCGATATTTGAGGTTTAATCTTGCGATCTTTGAGTTTCAATCTTGCATTCTTTGAGTTTCAATCTTGCGATCTTTTAGTTTCATTCTTGCAATCTTTGGGTTTCATTCTTGCGATCTTTGAGTTTCAATCTTGCGATCTTTGAGTTTGAATCTTGCGATCTTTGAGTTTCAATCTTGCGATCTTTGAGTTTAATTCTTGCGATCTTTGAGTTTCAATCTTGCGATCTTTGAGTTTCAATCTTGCCATCTTTGAGTTTTAATCTTGCGAATTGAGTTTAAATCTTGCCATCTTTGAGTTTCATACTTGCGATCTTTGAGTTTCAATCATGCGATCTTTGAATTTCAATCTTGCTATCTATGAGTTTAAATCTTGCGATCTTTGGGTTTCAATCATGTGATCTTTGAGTTTCAATCTTACGATCTTTTAGTTTCAAACTTGCTATCTTTGAATTTCAATCTTGCGATCTTCGAGTTTCAATCTTGCGATCTTTGAGTTTCAATCTTGCGAACTTCAGTTTCAATCTTGTGATCTTTTAGTTTCAATCTTGCGATCTTTGAGTTTCAATCTTGCGATCTTTGAGTTTCAATCTTGCTATTTTTAAGTTTCAATCTTGCGATCTTTGACTTTCAATCTTGCGATCTTTGATTTTTAATCTTGCGATCTTTGAGTTTCAATCTTGCGATCTTTTAGATTCAATCTTGCGATCTTTGATTTCAATCCTGCAATATTTGAGGTTTAATCTTGCGATCTTTGAGTTTCAATCTTGCATTCTTTGAGTTTCAATCTTGCGATCTTTTAGTTTCATTCTTGTGATCTTTGGGTTTCATTCTTGAGATCTTTGAGTTTCAATCTTGCGATCTTTGAGTTTGAATCTTGTGATTTTTGAGTTTCAATCTTGCGATCTTTGAGTTTAATTCTTGCGATCTTTGAGTTTCAATCTTGCGATTTTTGAGTTTCAATCTTGCCATCTTTGAGTTTTAATCTTGCTAATTGAGTTTAAATCTTGCCATCTTTGAGTTTCGTTCTTGCGATCTTTGAGTTTCAATCTTGCGATCTTTGAATTTCAATCTTGCCATCTATGAGTTTAAATCTTGCGATCCTTGAGTTTCAATCTTGCGATCTTTGAGTTTCAATCTGGTGATCTTTGAGTTTCAATCTTGCGATCTTTGAGTTTCAATCTTGCGATCTTTGAGTTTCAATCTTGCTATCTTTAAGTTTCAATCTTGCGATCTTTGACTTTCAATCTTGCGATCTTTGAGTTTAAATCTTGCGATCTTTGAGTTTCAATCTTGCGATCTTTGAGTTTCAATCTTGCGATCTTTGAGATTCAATCTTGCGATCTTTGACTTTCAATCTTGCGATCTTTGAGTTTCAATCTTGCGATCTTTGAGTTTCAATCTTGCGATCTTTGAGTTTCAATCTTGCCATCTATGAGTTTCAATCTTGCGATCTTTGAGTTTCAATCTTGCGATCTTTGAGTTTCAGTCTTGCGATCTTTGAGTTTCAATCTTGCGATCTTTGAGTTTCAATCGTTCGATTTTTGAGTTTCAAACTTGCGATCTTTGAGTTTCAATCTTGCAATCTTTAAGTTTCAATCTTGCGTTCTTTGAGTTCAATCCTGCGATATTTGAGGTTTAATCTTGCGATCTTTGAGTTTCAATCTTCCATTCTTTGAGTTTCAATCTTGCGATCTTTTAGTTTTATTCTTGCGATCTTTGAGTTTCATTCTTGCGATCTTTGAGTTTCAATCTTGCGATCTTTGAGTTTCAATTTTGCGATCTTTGAGTTTAATTCTTGAGATCTTTGAGTTTCAATCTGGTGATCTTTAAGTTTCAATATTGCGATCTTTGAGTTTCAATCTTGCGATCTTTAAGTTTCAATCTTGCTATCTTTAAGTTTCAATCTTGCGATCTTTGAGTTCAATCCTGCGATATTTGAGGTTTAATCTTGTGATCTTTGAGTTTCAATCTTGCATTCTTTGAGTTTCAATCTTGCGATCTTTTAGTTTCATTCTTGCAATCTTTGGGTTTCATTCTTGCGATCTTTGAGTTTCAATCTTGCGATCTTTGAGTTTAATCTTGCGATCTTTGAGTTTAATTCTTGCGATCTTTGAGTTTCAATCTTGCGATCTTTGAGTTTCAATCTTGCCATCTTTGAGTTTTAATCTTGCGAATTGAGTTTAAATCTTGCCATCTTTGAGTTTCATACTTGCGATCTTTGAGTTTCAATCATGCGATCTTTGAATTTCAATCTTGCTATCTATAAGTATAAATCTTGCGATCTTTGGGTTTCAATCATGTGATCTTTGAGTTTCAATCTTGCGATCTTTTAGTTTCAAACTTGCTATCTTTGAATTTCAATCTTGCGATCTTCGAGATTCAATCTTGCGATCTTTGAGTTTCAATCTTGCGAACTTCAGTTTCAATCTTGTGATCTTTTAGTTTCAATCTTGAGATCTTTGAGTTTCAATCTTGCGATCTTTGAGTTTCAATCTTGCTATTTTTAAGTTTCAATCTTGCGATCTTTGACTTTCAATCTTGCGATCTTTGATTTTTAATCTTGCGATCTTTGAGTTTCAATCTTGCGATCTTTTAGATTCAATCTTGCGATCTTTGATTTCAATCCTGCGATATTTGAGGTTTAATCTTGCGATCTTTGAGTTTCAATCTTGCATTCTTTGAGTTTCAATCTTGCGATCTTTTAGTTTCAATCTTGCGATCTTTGAGTTTCAGTCTTGCGATCTTTGAGTTTCAATCTTGTGATCTTTGAGTTTCAATCGTTCGATTTTTGAGTTTCAATCTTGCGATCTTTGAGTTTCAATCTTGCAATCTTTAAGTTTTAATTTTGCGATCTTTGAGTTCAATCCTGCGATATTTGAGGTTTAATCTTGCGATCTTTGAGTTTCAATCTTCCATTCTTTGAGTTTCAATCTTGCGATCTTTTAGTTTCATTCTTGCGATCTTTGGGTTTCATTCTTGCGATCTTTGAGTTTCAATCTTGCGATCTTTGAGTTTGAATCTTGCGATCTTTGAGTTTTAATCTTGCGATCTTTGAGTTTAATTCTTGCGATCTTTGAGTTTCAATCTTGCGATCTTTGAGTTTCAATCTTGCGATCTTTGAGTTTAATTCTTGCGATCTTTGAGTTTCAATCTTGCGATCTTTGAGTTTCAATCTTGCCATCTTTGAGTTTTAATCTTGCGAATTAAGTTTAAATCTTGCCATCTTTGAGTTTCATTCTTGCGATCTTTGAGTTTCAATCTTGCGATCTTTGAGTTTCAATCTTGCAATCTTTGAGTTTAATTCTTGCGATCTTTGAGTTTCAATCTTGCGATCTTTGAGTTTCAATCTTGCGATCTTTGAGTTTCAATCTTGCCATCTTTGAGTTTTAATCTTGCGAATTGAGTTTAAATCTTGCCATCTTTGAGTTTCATACTTGCGATCTTTGAGTTTCAATCATGCGATCTTTGAATTTCAATCTTGCTATCTATGAGTATAAATCTTGCGATCTTTGGGTTTCAATCATGTGATCTTTGAGTTTCAATCTTGCGATCTTTTAGTTTCAAACTTGCTCTTTTGATTTAATTCAAAAAAAAAAAAAAAAAAAAAAAAAAAAAAAAAAAAAAAAAAAAAAAAAAAAAAAAAAAAAATTGGTTTTTTTCAATCTGCGATTTGAGTTTATCTTGCGATTTGATTTCAACTTGCTCTTTGATTTATCTTCGATTTTGTTTCAATCTTGCGATCTTTGAGTTTCATTTAATCTTTGTTTATTTGCGTCTTTGAGTTAAACTCGATTTGGTTTTTGCGATCTTTGAGTTTCATTTCTCTTTAGTTATTTGCGATTTTGTTTCTGCGATTTTGGTTTTTTTGGATCTTTGGTTTCAATTTATTTTGAGTTTAATCTGCATCTTTAGTTTCATCTGCGATTTTGGTTTAATTTTGCGATCTTTGAGTTTCAATCTTGCGATCTTTTTTATCTTGCGCTTTGAGTTAATCTTGCGTTTTGGTTATCTTGCGTCTTGAGTTTCAATCTTGCCATCTTTGAGTTTATCTTGCGAATAATTAATCTGCATCTTTTTTTTGCGTCTTGAGTTTCATTTGCATCTTTGAGTTTAATTTGCAATTTTGGTTAATTTTCCCTTTTGTTTCATCTTGCGATTTGAGTTTCACTTGCGATCTTGAGTTTCATCTGCATCTTTGAGTTTAATTTGCGAATTGAGTTTAATCTTGCATCTTTGAGTTTTCTGCATTTTGAGTTCAATCTTTGGGATTTTAAATTTAATCTTGTTTTTAGTTTAAATTTCGATCTTTGTTTAATTTGATCTTTGATTTAATCTTCGATTTTTTAATTTAATTTATTTTTAATTTGCATCTTTGGTTTAATTTATCTTTTTTCATTTACAATTTTTCAATCTTGTATTTTATTTCAATCTTTTTTTTTAATTTCGATCTTTGAGTTTCAATCTTTTTTTAATTTAATCTTGTTTTGTTTCAATCTTGCGATCTTTGATTTATCTTGCGTTTTTTTTTAATCTTGTTTTTAGTTTCAATCTTCGATTTTTGATTTCAATTCGATTTTGGGTTTAATCTTGGATTTTGATTTTCAATTTGCATTTTTATTTCAATCTTGCATTTTTTAGTTTCAACCCTTGCGATTTGGTTTATCTTATCTTTAGTTTCAATCTTCTTTTTTGGGTTTCAATCTTCGATTTTGGTTTAAATCTTGCGTTTTGGTTTCAATTTTTTATTTAATTTCATCTTTGATTTATTTCATTTTGGGGTTTAATCTTGCGATCTTTGGTTTCAATCTTCATTTTAATTTAAATTCTTGCGGTTTTTTATTGCGATCTTTGGGTTTATTCTTGCGATCTTTGAGTTTCAATCTTCTTTTGAGTTTAATCTTGCGATTTTAGTTTAATCTTGCTTTTGGTTTAATTCTTGGTTTTGGTTTCAATTTGGTTTTGAGTTTAATCTTGCCTTTTTTAATTCTCGATCTTTGGTTTTTTCTCTTTGAGTTTAATCTTCCTTTTTGAGTTTTAATTTGGGAATTTAGTTTAAACTTGCTTTTGAGTTTATCTTGCGATCTTTGAGTTTCATCTTGCTTTTTGGGTTTCAATTTCTTTGATTTAATTTTAATCTTTAGTTTATTTGCTTTTGAGTTTAATTTTCATCTTGAGTTTTTTTCAATTTGTTTAAATTCCATTTTGAGTTTAAATTTTGCATCTTTGGTTTTATTTCGATTTTAGTTTTTTTTGGGTTTTTGGTTTAATCTTCATCTTTGAGTTTAATTTTGGGCCTTTGGTTTAATTTTGCGATCTTTAATTTTTCTTTTGGTTAATTTGCGATCTTTAATTTATCTTTTTTAAGTTTAATTTTTTTTTTGGTTTATTTTATCTTGTTTATCTTTTTTATTTCAATTTGGTCTTTGAGTTTAAATCTTGAAAATTGATTTTAATTTAATCTTTAGTTTAATCTTGCATTTGATTTAATCTTGTCTTTTTTATTTTGGTTTTAATTTCAACCCTTTTATTTTAATTTGCGATCTTTATTTTTAAATTTTCTTTGGTTTCAATTTCATCTTTGTTTAATTTGATTTTTAATTTGCATCTTTTTAAATTTCGATCTTGAGTTTAATCTTGCATCTTTGATTTTAATTTTACTTTTT